>VZSC01010763.1:307123-329375 GCA_013398225.1 Steatornis caripensis
CCATTTGCATGTTTTTATTATACCATAAAAATGAAAATTGAATGAAAATGGCCAAGTGAATTTGCTACCTTCCCAGGAAGGTTTAGATTTTGATCCAACTGTCTCTTTTTTAGTGGAAAATGTTTTCTGTGAGACTCTGTTTTACTTGCAGTCGTGTAATATGCACCCAAGAGTAGAAATCGCTGTTTCCTGGGTGACAACTTGGGAGTGTTGCCAGTGGGATTGCTTTAAGTGGTTGGCTTGTACATGCTATAGCATTAGAGGAGAAGGAACATGAGTTGAGGGCCAAAAAGCATAAGTGATATTCAGAGTGAGATTTGAGTTATTTGCTCGTAGCAAACTGGGTTTATTTTCAGTATGATATTCACTTGGTGTTTATCACCATTGTGGTAGCATTAGAGCCAGAATAGATGTTGAGGTTAGTGTTGTTTATTCTGACTAGCACCTTAGATCTTCACAGCTTTGCCCACGGGAATTCTTCTCTGCGGCAGAGCAACAGCATAGTGGTGGGTGAGTAGCAGGCTATGAGGGTGTAACACGCAGTGGCAGGTTGTTTAGGTCCCAATCAGAATCTTAAGTCAAGGCAAATATTATCAATGATAATGGTAGCGGTAGCCTTCAGAGGGAAAAGAAAACGTTTAATTCACTCTTCAAGATGCTTTCTGGAAGACAAAATGAAAAAGAAATAATCCCAGAAATCTATGAATTTCTTCCCTTGGAAAACCTTTTAGCGAAATAGTTTTGTTTCTAAGATTCACTGCTATGGTGGTTGGAAGGGTAGAAGGCTACCACAGCAGACTATTTCTCTGCATTTCCGCAACTGGGAAAGTTGGGGCTCAATGGATTGTGCCTTTCTGTCATTTTGCTAATTGCTTTTGGCATCTACTGAGCAAAGCTATACACTTATAATTTTTTAATTTTGATTGATCTTTTCAATCTTGAAGTAGAAAATAAGATGCGTTTTCAATGTAACATTTAAATCAAAATACGAAATCATGTTTTGTAGTTGTTGTAGCTATTATTGGTTTGGTTGGTTAACCTTGGCCAGCCACCAGATGCCCACCCAGCTGCCTGCTCCATCCTCTACACGATGGGGAGAAAGGAAGATGAAAAGGCTCATGAGTCAAGATAAAGACAGGGATATCACTTACCAGTTACCATTGTGGGCAAAGCTGACTCAACTTGGGGGAAAATGAATTTAATTTATTGCTAAGTAAAATAGAATCGTATAGTGTGAATCAGAGAGGAAAATTAAAACAACACATTTCTACCCCCCTCCCCATTTTCTCAGGACTGACTTCACTCCCAACTGCTCTACTTGTGGTCCCCAATGGTGCTGGGTATGGGTAACTGGGCTGTGGTCAGCCCGAAATAGTTCATCTCTGCTGCTCCTTCCTCCTCACACTTTCCCCTGCTCCAGCCTGGGCCCTTCCTGTGGCCCTTCAGGAGAATCTGGTCCAGCATGGGGTCCTCCACAGGCTGCGGTTGAGGATATTTGCTCCAGCCTGGTCTCTTCACGGGGCTGCAGGGAATCTCTTCCCTGGCAGCTGGAGCACGCGCTTTCCTCCTCCACCCACCCTTGTGCTCACAAGGCTGTTTCTCACTTTTTTTCCCTTTCACTCCTCACTGCCCCTGTGGCATTTTTGCCCTTCCTTAGATGCACTTTCAAGGAGGTGCCACCACCTTGGCTGAGGAGCTGGGCTGTGCCCTGCGGTGGGGCCGTTGAGGAGCCGGCTGGAACTGTTTCGGGGCAGCCCTAGCCTCTTCTCAGAGAGCTCAGCCCAGCAGCCCCCACTGTCAGCACATGCACACAGACACCCCCTACAACTGGTAAAGAAGAAAAAGAACACAAAGCATCTTTTTTAAAAAAATCTTGACTACTGTAGCCTGATCATAATTATACTTCCTTTTTTTCTTTCATTTTTTGGCCATGTGTAAAACCACAGAGGGAAGGCAGCACTGTTGCTATTTGGACTCAGAGGGGTGTTTGGAGGTGTGTGCATGTACGTATATATTTGCCATTCCTTTTAGCATGGGATGTTATGGAGACCAAGACAAGCGTGCAAGGCTGAATATATGATTTCCAAGGCTACCCATGGGATGTCTGGTTGGGTAGGTTATAATATGATGGTTCAGGCTGGGAGAATACATAATGCATGCCCTTCACAAGCCGGGTTCAGAGTCCCCATCTCAAACTCTTAGGTGTTACTATATTAAGTATGAACTAGCCCTTTCATGTTGGAAGCCCTTGGTGTACCTTGTCCCGTAGGTTGGCTAATGGGCATCCACATTGCCTCATGTGTCCCCTTTTACCGACATGTTCAGAGTAGCTGAACTGTGATTGAAGAGGACCTATAGAACTGAAAGCTTGTCTGCCAGATTTGTTTCTTCCCTTATGTTCACAGAGCCTTGTGCTTAGGCAGTGGCTCCACTCACTAAAGCAACTTTTACTAGATTCACTCACGTTTAGAAGACAATACTGAATTTTCTAGGCTTTCCAAGTTGCATTAAAGATACATGCTTTTCCAAAATGTTAACAGAAACATTCAATAAACGTTTGTTTGCTCGTGCAGATGCACACATTCTGAAATGCAAACACTGAAAATGACTTAAAGTTAACAGGTAACATTATTTCATCCAGTCTAAATACCAGAAAGAAATACACGTATGCACAGTCACACATGCCATACATTTTATGGTTTCTGTATGAATAATGCAGGATATCGCTTAAAGAAAAAGATTTATAAAAGTATCGCTGGGCTTGACAAAATTGGAGAAAAAGTCTGCTATGTGAAGATGGACAGCCACTGTGCCTGTGCTCATTTTGAGCTCTGCATGTTTAGGGGCTGGGTTGTATGGAAGGGTCTGTACATTCCAAGGTTGTGCATTCACACTCTGCAGCAAATGCATTGGGCTGGAAAGTGAGTGATGCATTGGGGATTGTCAGCCAAGGTTAAGTTGCTTGGCAGTGAGTGCAGGGTGGTAATTTGGAGCTCTTCCATGCCCCAAGGAAGCAGGGCAAGGGAGGTCCTGGTTTGCACCCAGTGCCACATCTCCCATTGACTCCAAGCATCTTTGCACTGAGCCCTAAATTGGAAAATTTCTCCAGTTCCAAAGGAGAACAGACTAATGATTTTAATGGCTGTTACAAAGGGTAAAGCATAAACAATGAAAATGTTGTTATTAAAAACAAACAAAGCCAACCCCCCAAAAAAACCTGGAACTAATCCTCTGTCCAAAAGACATCTTAACCAAGTTGCTGTTCCAGGTCCAAACAGTGGCAGTCATACGGCTGAGCATCACTTCTGTGCTGAGCCACTGTCCCTTTAAGGTAATGCTGTTTTTCCAAGAGAGGAGGAGAACTCCTCTCCTCTTGCAAAAATGATCCCAGCCTTCTCCTTTTGCCCGTTAAAGTTGGTTTGCTGATTTATCTCCTTCCTCCCACACTACTTTATGTTAATGCAAATGATGTAGGGTGGTCATCAACTTCTAGCTGACGGTGTTTTGTTCCTTTTTGCTGCCTCCTACTTTTCTTCTGCAGACAGACTTGACCCCACCAGCTGCTATGTTTGTCAGAGACATTCTTTCTCATATTTCTTTGCCTCTGGGGCTCAAAAACGCTAGAGAGTGGTGAAGCTGGAGTATGAAAGAATAAATGAATGGCTGAGTTACAGGGTGAGCAGCTGTAGGACGTTTAAAGAGGCTGAGGAAATAAAACAGAAACCTGCTGAGATTGTCTCCCGAGAACAACAAAAAATATATTGATTATTCCTGTGG
The DNA here is from genome assembly GCA_013398225.1 of Steatornis caripensis. Classification (NCBI taxonomy): domain Eukaryota; kingdom Metazoa; phylum Chordata; class Aves; order Caprimulgiformes; family Steatornithidae; genus Steatornis; species Steatornis caripensis. The sequence goes on from VZSC01010763.1 coordinate 310,901, forward strand.
TGCTGTTAGGTGTGATTTACCATTGGGGAAACTGAGTATTTCCAAGAATTTAGGAAATCAAAAAAATAACTCAAGTACGGTCTTGAGGACTCTCAAACATCTTTTTAAATTAAAAGTCTATGTTTGTGTATATATGTAATGCATCTACCTAATTAAAAAAAAATCTTGGATTTAGTTTCTGGTTACCTTTCAACACGTAAACTTTTTATTTCGAAACAAAGACTTAAACTGTCTCTAGCAATTGGATCCTGCTGTGTGTAGTATTACCCCTGCTGCGTGTGTTCAGATCGAGATAAGGCATCTAACTGAGGTGCTGACCTCTTATAGTCTTTAGAATTCCCTGAACCCATTTCGAAAGAGCATAATTTTTATTTCCTGTTTATTAAATGCAGTCACTGCACAAACAGAGAAAAGATCCTGCTTGACCCATGCAGTTTATGGCTGAAGGAAGTGGCCGAATTAGTGTGGTTCCAATACCGGGGGATTAACTCAGGTTAAGTTCAGTGTAGTTGGAATCTAAGTCTCCCTTCCACCTATCTGTAATTTGAAGGGGACCCAGCACGTTTTCATACCCTCACTGGAGAAGGTTGCTGGATTTAATCCTGGTCTCTTTTCCCTACTTTATTGTTTTTGAACATCTCTTTTGGTCAGGGCAGATGCAGTCCCAAATAATTAAGAGAATTAAAAGAAAAAAACCCAACCCTCCCAATATCCCCCAGAACAATGCCTAATAAATATCATTTGTTAGCACTTTACCTTTGCCACTTTTAAGGCTTGTATCAAGTGTAATGCAGGGTGCAGTTGGCTTTAGGTTGTGCATGGACCCACACTGTTCTTTTTTGCCCCAGGGGGGCGTTTATCACAAGTGAGAGAGCAATTACAGTGCAGTTAAATTCACTGTAATAAAACTTGGTTTTTGAAAAGAGACCTAACTTTGTAGTTGCAAGTTTGGCTGGATGTCGTTAGTTTTGCAGCCCTTGCGCAGTCTGCTATATGGCCTGGTATGGAGGCCCAGTGACACTGCCTCCTTTAATTATAGATTGTGTTTATTTATAATGTATGACCAATTTTAATAAAAGGATATGCTTTAATATTAATGGTCCTTTATGTCCTACATATGGGACCCATTTTAAGGATCTCTATCTTTTTTTTTCCCCCTCTGTGTCCTGCCATCCCCTTCTGCGGCAGCAAACCTGCGTCCGGGGGCTGAACAGAAAGTGGTGTTCATCACTGCACGAGTCCACCCTGGTGAAACACCTTCGTCCTTTGTGTGCCAAGGTGAGTGTCTGCATGAAGATGGCAGATCTGGTGAGATCTGATTGCCTGTCGACGCACGTATTGGGTTTGTATAGCTTTGGGTCTGATAGAAGGCTGAGTTCACATGACGATTTTTTCCACAGCAAGGGTGTGAGCAGAAGCTCTCACCTCTACCCAGCTCTCTGTCTTCTTGGAGGTGGTAGGAATATCTTATCTCTGAGTCTTGTGAATGTTTGCTGAACTTGGTTAGGATTAGTAGGCTCTGAAGCTCTTCAGGAAGAATTGACAGCCACACTTGTACAGAAGCAATGTGATTGTGTAAGGCTCCTTTTCTTAGGAAAACAGGCCGGAAAAGCTTTGGGAGTGGTTCTGTGTTAAGTGCTTATGTTTTCTTGCTGTCTGCTATCTTCAGCTTCTTTTCCACTGCAAAGCAGTGACCCTAGTTCTCGGGTCTAATACTAAGAGGCCTCTATTTGTCTGAAGCTGCTGCTCTGAGAGCCACAGCTCCCAGTGGCTGACAGCTGTTCCCTGCACAAAGCATTCCAGCTAAAAATAGAAAGCAAATTGCCCAGCTCGTATTTATAAAGAGTTGTAAATCTCAGGCTTGTGGGTACAAATAAATAAATAATCCTGGCATGCGTTCATATAACTTCATTGTATAGGTCTGAAATATTGTACTTATGGCGTGTGACTTTCTGCGGTGGTAAATTGTTGATGGTGTAAATCAACGTAACTTCCCTGAAGCCAAGGCAATATGCTAATTTACCACATCAGCTTGGATCTGGCCCTGCCTAGCCAATGAGTTGCATCAATCAAACATATGCAGAGTTTATTACATTGGCTGCTTGTAATGCCGCAGATTGGTTTGCGACTGGCCCTGGTGGTACCTAAAAACCTCCGTGGGAAAGGTCTGGCACAGTTTCATGGTCTTCTCTGTGTTCTCCTCATGCTGGCAAGGTCCTGTGTCTGGCACCTCTCTGAGGCAAAAGGTCAACAGCTGTCACTTGTGTCCTAGCCCCATGGACTAACAGGACACTGGGCCTTGTGGAGTAGCAAAGGTAAAACCCTTCCTTTGATAAAATGGTGCTTCAGACTGCGAGCAGGAAAACTCAGCGAGTTTCCCACCTCCTGTGGTGCTGTAGTCAATGCAGGGCATTATAGTACACATGATGTTTGTTAATGAATATGGATTTTTAATTGGATGCTTTGATTCTGTTTGTAGCTGCTGGCATAGCCCTGTGAAATGAGGGCTTAGGCATGCTGCTGAGGTGGTACTTTGTAAATGATGTTATTTGATTTTGATAATGGAGAGTTTATTCCCAAGGAAAAAAAAAAAAAAAGGAATGTGAAAAAGCGAGGGGCACACTTAGCCTGATGAAACAACTGGATGAGAGTCATGCTCTGATTGTCTCAGAGAAACTTAGTGTTTTGTAGGAAAAATTAAAAAGAGAAGGGGAAAAATAAGGAAAAGAAATGGGAGGGGTCAGTCTTGGAGAAGCACATCAGAAACTTGCTGTGAGTGCAGTTAGAGTGCACGCTTGACTTGCTTGGAAATGCGGGAATCTGAAGGCACTGAACTCCGCTGTGCATCGAGCCATTCTGCCCAGTGCAGATGAAGCTGCCTTGTGTGTATAATTAGAGTCAAGACAAGCAGAAATGGCAAACATTTCAAGGCCATTGCCGCATTGTTTCTAGCGTTGCCAAATGTGAAATTGGGTTCTTGCTCCATCTTTGAAAACTTTCGTGTGGGAGGGTCAAAAGAAGGGATAAAAAGGATCCCTTTGGCAGTCAAGTGAGGGCACAATGAGGAATTTTGTTGCTGGAGTCTTAGGAAGCATTTTGGCAGAGTTAGGTGTTGCAGACTTAAGACCCAAATACCAGCCCAGTGCATATGGAACGTGGCAGGATTTTTTTTCTTGGTAGAAAGATTTCTTCTTGAATGTTTGATTATACTCACCACCTGAAGTATTAAGATATGGAAGCTAATCCCAAAGATCCCCCAGGTGTAAACAGCATCTCACATGGAACAGTTAGAACTGTGACTGCTGAGGCCTGGAGAATCAGCCCCTAGGGGAATAGATAATGAGTTACAAGCCTTCTGGTTTTGTTCTTCATTTTTTTTCTTGGGTTTCATTCAGTTCAGGCTCTTCCTCTTTTAAAGCTCTAAGCTCAGACCTAACTCCTTACTCACTTTTCTACCTGTCTTTGAGCTAGCCAAGTCTCTTCCTGCCCTCTTTGGCCTGCTCTCTGCTGAGGATACATAGCTGCGTGTAGTCCCAACACCAGCTTCCTGGGGCCTGACAGAAGCTCCCTATCGCATCCTCAATTTTTTGGTTAGGCAAGATACCCTGATGAGAAGACAGTTATCTAGCCTTGATACATCAGGATATACTTGGCCCTGTCTGTCGGTCCTTTGTCCTTGACGTTGCCCACAGATTAAGTCTAAGCAAGGATCTTTGTGTTTCTGTGGGAAAAGACTATAAGGTTGTCTCCCCATTCAGAGCTGTATTGTTTCTGTGAAATCCTTCTTCACATTCCACTATGAAGAATCCACTGAAAACTGAATTTTGGATACAAATACCCTGTATTCCTGCGGATGCACAAGTATTGTAAGCTGGGGTACACTCCCCTGTCTCCTTACAGCTACAGAGTGCTTGCAGCGGTAGCCAGACCTCCCTAGAATCATTAGGCATTTCATCCAGCAGTTAAAAGCAAGCGCTATAATATTTCACACATGATGCAGCTGCTGAGCTGTAGCTCACTTCCTTAAAATGCAGACAAAGCCCCAGAGGGCCTCTTCATAGAAAGATGGATTAAGAACCTTTTGTTTCTGTTTTGGTCTTTTAAGACTTATTACGATGCTTCAGGTTAGCCTTTTTAGGAAGTATTCCTGATGGTTCTTAACTGCTTGTTGAGAAGTTCAGGGACAGAGATGGAGAGTTAGTCACCAGAGAGTATATTCGCATGAATACCCTTTACATCCGAAGGTAGGATGGTGCTCTCCTCCTCAGGCTGTGACAGTCATCGTCAACATTGATGCTTGTGTCATGTTTGGGGCTGAGTAAGTCCGAGTGGGGTCTAGGATGAAGAGGACTGTTGTTTTCACTTTGCTCTTATAGACCATTTTCTACCCAACTGGAGTCACTGCTGCTCCTGGAGGGCTTTTATAGTGCAGCACAAAACAGTGCGAATTCATCTTACAGCTTGAACTCATCTCTCATGGGCTGTTGAGATTTCTGAGGGATTTTTCTGTAGTTTTAGATTCTTTTCCTTTCGTAGGTATTTTTCCTCACTTTCCTCCCTCCAGTATTTTTATTTAAGAAAACATATGTTATTCTCTGCCTTTCAGATTATACTGTTTAGGCAAGTAAATTATTAGCTCTTACAGATTGGGTCAGATGTCAGATAATGCCTATATATGTATGTAGTGTGCAAAAATATGTGTGTGTAAAATCTGTACTAGTCCCTACCCTCTAAACACTGGTGATAAGCCAGCTTTCCAAAGGCTTGGATTTTATCCAAGATCTGGCAATAGGAGTATTTTTTTCCCCCCCCAGTATTCTTACAGTCTTATTTTCCTTCCTAGATTTTTTTCTTTGTGGGAGATAAGCAACTGTCCCTCACTATTCATGTGCCTGGGAAGTTGTAGGAGACATGTGGAGACTACCATGTTTAAGTTTGTCCTTATGCTTTGGCTCTTGCCAGCAGTCAGCAACTGCAAGCTTAAGCATGTCTGGATATGCTTAGACGTGTACTTTCCTCATGGACTTAGCATGTTCTGTTAGTAGGTTGTCATTTGTCGCCTTTTTAACACATTTGCCACTGTGGCATCCACTATGCAGTCTAAATGCAAAAATGAAAATTTGTACCCTAAGTGTTTTACTTTAATGTAGTTTGTCAGGCTGGGAGCCCAGAATGGAAGACCCAGTGCGAGAGGGGAGGGAGAGGGATCCCACAGCTGTGTTTGCAGATGTTGAGCATCTTGTGCTAAGTGTGATTTGACCTGAAGCTGACCTTGAAGCTCATGGGCTGAATAGGGAACAGCCATTAAAAAGAAAATATAAGGAAAACAGACACCTGGGACTCTTATCCATAAGAAATGGAGCAAAAATGACTTTTCAACCAATCTTTTTTCATTACAGCTGCTTAAATGAATGCTCCCTCTCGCTTCACCTTAAATCAGGTGATATGAAATAAAAAAACAGACTACACTAGGCAGTGACTCTTGATTTTTTTTGCTAACATCCTTGATTTGTTTTTTTTTAACCCCCACCCTCTTGCCAGCCGAGGGCAGGAAAAAATTCTGAGATTCTGAGATTAAAGAAAGGGTTTAAAGGGGTAGAAGAGGACAGACTGCTTGAAAAATAAGTCTCCCACCAGCTGTCTCAGGAGTCCTGCTGTTGCACAATAACTCCCTGGTCTAGTGGGTAATTGAACTTGCTCTCTATGAGGCCAAGGTGCTCCACATGAAGAATTTTGTTCCTGGATAGATTCCAAGATGGTCTCTTAAAAGTGGTGGCATTTTTCTAGTTCAATTCATGGAGGCAGTGCCTTCAAATTCTTTGAATTTGATCCTGAAGGATCCCTGACGTAGCTAGTAAGAGAGTGAAGTTGCTACAACATGAGTGGGAGTCACTTTTTGTTTTGGTGTTTTTTGGCTTGTGGGAAAGGTGTGTGTTGGAAGAGTCATTTTGAAACTTGCTGCTCCTACTCAGAATTTTAGCCAGCCTCTGTTTTTTATTATGGAGAAAGGGGAGGAATAAACTGTCAAACTTGAAAGCTGCTTTTCTGCTTCCTTCACTAAGCATAAATCTTTTGAGTATTAGGGCATAAGTGATAGTAACTGAAAGATAGGACAGAGCAGGTTTTAAATGCAAGAGTAAATGCAGCTAATGAAGCCTTTGCATGTGAAAAGAACCTTTCTAAAGTAACAGACGTGGTGGCATTGCTTAGTGTTTCCAGGGGATAGATTTCTCCTAAAGAAATTGAGTTATGTAAGCATTGGTATAGGATGTTTTTGGTAACAGCAGCTATACTGAAAAACACTGAATCTTGAAAGTACCTGTTGTGGTAATGATGGGGCCCTCAGAAACTTGAGGGCGTCTCTGCCAGACTTTGTATCGGACTGAATTTGCATCTAAATAAATTCATGGGTTGCACATAGTTCTGACCTCACCTAATCTGTTGTACGCTTCCTTCTAGCAAGCCAAATCATCTTCTTTTCTCAGCTATATTTGCTACCAGGAGGAAACAAAACAGGATTCCATAGAGAGTGGGGATCTTATACATACATGTTTGTTATATTACTGTGAAGTCTCAGTTCTGTCTTCTCTACCAAATGAAAAAGACTGGAAGCGAACGCTTATGCTCCCCTGGCTACTTCTAGACTCAAAGTGAATGCCTCCATATGTATAAAGGCTTAGTTTGTCATTCATCTTTGGATGCAGGAGGGTGCTCTGCCTTGGCCGTGCGGAGGGCCTGGGAGCGCTGTCTGATGCAGGAATACGCTTTGTGGGGGGCCGTTGCCAGTGTTTCAGTTTGTGGGCTGCATTGCTAACACTGAAGAGACCTGAACTAAACAGAAGCTCCACTTTGAGTTTTATACTCCCTTGCCTCCTCAAAGGTACAAAGACACAGAGCTTCCATTCCCTTTCAATACTTGCTGTGTCCTTTGCAGACCTCCTCTTCTGGCTACAATCCACAGGAAAATACACCTGCTATTGCAGAGTTCCACCCTAGAGGTGACTGCTCTTGGTCTAAAAAAGAGCAAAATCTATAAAATGAATGGTATTCTGCATGCATAAGATGATATGCACAAGTTGTGGGAGGAGAGAATGGAAATGTTCTCCTGTTCATTTAGCCATAGCTTAGCACTTACAAGCAAGGAGGGAACACGGTCAACAGAAGCTGCAGTTCATGGTCTCTTTTACAGGGGTCCAGGAAACCAAGTGATGAGAAGCAAAGCCAACAGAATTCAACAACAGAACCATAAAATGAGCTGCAGGTCTCTCTTAAAGTTGTTAGATTGCTTTCATCCTTCTCACTAAGATTTTTTTTGTTTGTTTAAGTGCACAGCTCGTAAGCTTTAATGCAAAGGGAAACACATTCTCCTTGACTTCCAAAGAAACGTGAAAAACATTATTGTCTGTCCCATGTAAATCTCCTGGATGGGATTTTAGTGTGAAGTATCCCAGGAGAGAGAGACGTTGTTCTGAGAATATAAAACATCCATATTGGACGAATGGAAATAAAATCTCTGCTTAAAATTGTGTTGATGTAAATAGACCATTAGAAGAATTTCTGCTACCCAAAGTGACATTGGGTGTTACAAGATACCACCCACAGGTTTCAAATCAATTCACTGGTGTCAGGCGGGTATGAGAGGTTATACACCTGGTTTCCTGAGCTGCAGGAAATTTATAATGAGGTTAAATTTCTCTGGCTGTAGAGTTGTGTGATTCGCTCTCTTGCCACGTACGCGTTCTGGATGTGCCAGGGGACCCCTGCACAGAAGAGAAGCTGTGATTGTGGCAGGGGTGCATGTGGGGGCTGCAGTCTGCAAAGGGAAGAAGGAATCCCCAGAGCTCTGGAGACTTAGGCTGCTTCTGAGGGAGTTGTCATCTGTGGAGAAGGCTGTTGCATGGCTGAGACACCCCTTCCCACCAACAGCAGAAGTTGCTGCCTCGTCTCTTCCATCCTGTCAGTAGTAGCGGGAATGGAAAATGGGACTTGCCAGGCAGGCTTACTTCCCCAAGCCTAGCCCTGCATGTTCACCCTGCATCTTCTAGTAGGAAGAATTGATCAGTCCTAACTCCTTATCCCTTGGACAACACGGTCAGCTTTGCCTATGCAGCTAAGAAATGTCAAGAGGCTTTGTTTTGATTCAGTTTGCCCTTTGCCCAGGGCAGGCATTTGACTACCTCTGCTTAACTAATCCTCTTTACAATAATCAGAGGTCTAAAGGAGTCCTTGGTCTTCAAGAGGGAGAATTGAGAAAGGCTTCGCTATAAAACAGCAGGCAAATTTTCTTTGTCTCCGGGTGGGATTGCCCAATTAATCTCTTAAACATACTTGTTTTGTGATGTTTCTTGACTGCTGCTCATACTTTTGAATGACATCAGCTTAAAGATCATTGCCTTCCATCCCTAACCAGTCTACCTCTAGGGCAAAGAACATCATCTTTGTAACAGCACACTGTGGCACTTTGCTGATGTCTGAGGATAGGAAAAAGAGAAAATACTGATTCAACTGAACTTCATGGTCACTTGACTTTCCTTAATATGGCCTGGTTTTTCCATTGGAAATTACAGTCCAAGTGGGTTTTGAAGATGCTTATCCATGTCTTCCCAATTATCAATTAGGTCAGAGCCTGTGTGTATCGCTCTGTATGGCTGTGGTCACCAAGACCTGCACTTCTAGGGAGCAATATTATGCCCATGCAACAGATCTTCTGTGGGCCTACATGGGAAAGCAGGCCTTCTGGCAATGTTAGCTAATACACTTCTTGGGGCATTGCCTGCTGAGTCTGTGGCTGTGCAGCAGTTCAACTGGCCAAGAGCATCCAGTATATCATGCATGCAGGTTTCCCCTAACTCGACTGTGCATGTATGGCTCAAACAGTGCTGGAGCATCTGTTGCTGGCGGGGATTTTGAAATTTCTTGCAGAAATCTTGAAGTTCTGCCCCAGCTGTATTAGACCAGGGCATGAATATGCAAAAACCAGAACAGGGCTGTAAAGACCACAGGAAGTTTAGGGTCGTCTTTAGACTTCATTTGCATGGCTGTGTTGTTAATGAAAAAAGAAACAGCTTCTAGCAAGTGACCATCATTAACTTCAAGGAATCTAAGTTGTGAGATGAAGCCCTTTCTGTAAGTGCAGCAGTTTGTGACGTTTGTACTGATCCAGCTGCAGGTGTTGTAGTGGCATGTCAGACTTCACAATTAGGAGTCTCACTTAGTTTTTATACTTTAAGCCTTTTGCATTCTCCTTCACTAGTGTCCCAGCTCTTCCTCACGACTGATATTAATCTGGCTGGTCTATTGTTTCCGGCTTTGTCTTCTGACCCTTTGTTCTTTGCCTGCCCTGGCTCAGTTCAGCTGAATTGATTTTTGTTTGTTTGTTTGTTTTCAGTTCTTTTGTCTCTGCGGTGCCCTGCGCTTGCCTTCTTGCTCCTTCCGCATTGCTATAGTTGCTGCTCTGAGGAGCCACTATTCATGTGTGACTAGGACTTGGCTGCTGGAACCTTTTCTTTGACACAAGGGCACCTGGGTGAAATTCTTCCTTTGCCCCTGCACAGATTGCTCACGTGCTCTGTGTGTGCCTGTCACAAGGTATCGTGTACATGTTTATAAGAGGCATGTCTCCTTGACTTCGGCAGTTCACAGAGAAAAGGGTGTAAAGCTTGTCTGGAGGGTAAAAAGGGACTTGGATGAAACAGGCTTCTGCCCCAGGTAATAGCCCTTTAGAGGTTTCTTTGCTCTTTCAATGCAGTTCTGCTTCTCTGGACTCTGAGGACGGGGAGGAGGGGTAATGGGGCGCATTCTTTACCAGTCCTGCTTAATTTTATCTAAGAAGAAATGTAGGCCCAAATTGCTTTGCTGGCACCCTAGTGCATGGGCAAGCTCCTACTGAATGCTTTGTGGATGGGAAGTGTGGATTTAGGGTCGTTTTGAACAGTGGCACACAGCTCTCTAAAACATCACCCTCCCTAGGAAGGTTGGTTCCTTAGTGACAAATGTGGCCCCAAAGTGTGCCCTGCAGTGTCAGTTCAAGGGTCCGGTTACTTACTATGCGTTCAGCAAATGGTAATGCATCCCTGCTATCCGTGCTCTGATTTGGAGGTTGCGGTTTTAGTCTTTGATGCTGGTAAATATAAAAGATAATTGGAGATGGATGAAAAATAATTAATTTGTATTTTTTAAAATGTTACAGGTTTTCAAAGAGAGTGCTTTACTTGAAGATTTGTACAAGTTCACTTTTATTTTTCTCCTATTTTCCCTTTTTTTTTCTTGTCTCCCCACTTTGGTGACTTTATCACTGAAGGAAAAAACCATGGTGGGGGAAGGGAAGAAACAAAGAAAAGTAAAAATCTGTTTCAGTGTTCAGTTAAAGGAGGAAAGGATAGATGAGCCTGTAGCTCATCTTTGGACAAAGTTTCTTCAAAATTTTCAGCCAGTGGTACAACATGTAGGCAAAATGTTACAAAGCTGGACCCTGCCTTATGTTATGGTCAAGCATAAGCCAGGACTTTGGGTGACTACAGAACAGACGTGGCACAGACAATGAAAACAGGACGTGTTCTTGCTCACCAGCGCCTCCACCTACCCAAAAGCAGCTATTTCTTTTCAGTTTTCATGTTTATTAAATTTCTACCGCTGTGGTGGCTTTTGTATGGCACTGATCACCATTGTAACCAATTCCCTTACTAATCCACCAGTTTTTGGTGTTGTAACAGCAGAGTGAGAACTGGAGGGTGGCTAATTCCCTGGCACAGGAGAAGCCATTCAGCCTCACTGAGTTTTAACCATCTTCTGTCAAATGGGAGACAGTCTGTCGCGGAATCAAGAGTGGAGTTGAAAGATGCTGTGACCCAGCCTTCTCCCAAGTACCATATTTTCAAAGTTGAGTCTGTCTTTTACTCATGGGGAGGAGCAGGAAACTGCGAGCTGTACTGTCCTGAGTCAGAACTGGAAACCCCTTGGAACTGAACCTCTAATTCACTGCAGGAAAGTTGCCTGCCCTGCACAGGAGAGAGTAGCTGGGAAGCGACTGCCATCATGCTCAGCTAACGGACCCCTCTAGAGGCTAAACCCTTGCTTTTGCAATGTGCATGTCAATCTGGGGTCTGCTTGTTCAATGTGTTCGGTGGCACCTCTCCCTTCTGATATCTGGATCTTTCATGCAATAAAAGAAGCTATTTATTAAAGTTAAATTTACCTTTAAGATGTTAAAATTCAGTCTGACTATTCAAGGTAGAAAGCTAGACAGTCTTTACCCCTGGTTACATGTGAACTCTGATTTTTCTTCTTTCTGTCAATGCTCCTAACGGCCAAGGATATGAGGGAAATAGCACCTTGACATTAGCTTATGTGGTCGCAGTGCTGCAGGAGTTCAAACCCATTGCTGCAAAGTGCTTGGGGAGAGCTTCTATCTGAGGGCTTGCTGGTACGTGAGAGTTCGTTTGCATCTGAGGCAGGCTGTGAATGTAGAGTGCAACAGAACGTTTCTTGAGTAATTCTTATTCAGAAACAAGTGCATCTTATTCCTTCTTAGTTTAATATACTTCAAAGTAGATTCTGAAATAAGGCTGTCTCCAAATAGAATTATTTGGGAAGCAGTGTTTTTTCTTCCTAAGACAGCAACAAAAAACCCCTTCAATACTTAGAGGAACCCTGAAATTTATATCCTTCTGACTTCCTCCCTTGTGCTCTTCAGACGGAAACATGTACTTATACCCTCCTGGAGAATTTTATCTCTTCACAAGCAGAGGTGTCAGTTGCTTGTGGCAGCCGTACTCATGTGAGGACAGTTTGCTATCTGAATATTCCCTCTTCAGTGCTAATTACTGTCACCTTTAGGATCTGCAGTGTGGCTCCATTTTCACAGCAAGATTTTCTCTAGAGGGGATGTGGGGGCTTGCGACATATTCTGCTGCTTAGCAGCCAGGAGCACATCTGTACTGGTGGGGAGTGGCCCTCATTTATTTCTGTGGAGCTTATTCTTGCCTGGATGTCAAGCAGTGTAAATAAAAGAACAGATCCATCTCCACTGGTGAGGGGCAGAGCAGAGTTTTTGCAATATTTTTCCTCATGTAGAGACATAGTCATTTTTGTTATTTCATCAAGACAAAAAAATAAACCACAGACAAAAAGCTTTTTCCTGCTGGAGCTCAGTGCAAGCAGACATCCAACAAGTCCCCTCCAGCACCACTGGAAGCAACCTGCAGATATACAACTTTAATCTCAAATTCAAGGGGAAGAAATTCAGATGCAGCCAGCATTTTCTTGGCCATCAGATCTCCCCAGAGGATTAGGTTTTTGTTTAATAAGTCACTCTTATGACTCCCACCGCCCAACCCGCCCCAGTCTGTTCAGCTCATGACTCACCCAGAAGTAGTTCAGGTGTTGCATAGAGTCCCTGCTTTCACTGTCTGCCAAGACTGGAATTACAGACTTTGCTGTGCAAATGGACTTCAGCCTTTCCTTTCAGTTTTGCTTAATCTTTGGTGCTGATTAGAACCGCTCAACCTCTACTACCAGCTTCCATGTATCAAGGGGGAAATGGATACAGACCTACTTTTGCCTCACATGCCGTTGGTTTTTCCTTGTGCAGTACTTTTAGATGGGCTTGAGTTGCAAGCAGAGAGCTCACGCTAGCTTCAGGGGAAAGGTAGCCACCTTTCAAGCAGAGCAAGACAGCTGTGATGCCACTTTTGCCTCTCATGACCAGAAGGCCACCACAGGAACATGTAAAGTAGCTTTTTGTTGAGTTAACGGGACCCTCTCTCTCTGTTTCTGGAATCTGATGGTTGTCCACTTTAGAGGTACTGCTTTACTGGGTGACACCAGCATTGAACAGTGCCTCGTGGACTTTGTGCCTTGCTGTACTACAGGAGTCTTATAAATGACTTTGAGTGGAAAGAGGTGAGCTGCCTTGCACCTTTTTAGCTGATCTGAATGGAAGGACAGGAAAATCCTATAAAAGTGAAGCAGTATAAACTGCAAACCTGATAAAGTGGAAATCAATGAAGCAGCCAAAAGGTGCCATTACAGCTGGCTTAGTGTAAGTTTTCACATATCAAGAGTAACAGAAAGCGATCACTTCACTTGTCCCCATAGGGGAAATGAGGACAAATAGTTGTGCAAGTTTCCTATAAGGGCAGACTGTCTGTTGCCACTGTCAGATCTGAGGAATGTTTGTGTGTACCATCTCCGTATATGAACGGGAAAGCAGCAGCTCCAGTACCAGTGAGCAACTAGGGTTCAGCTTTGAGGAGTGGGCGCCTCAGCTCTTCTCTTCGTCTGAGTAGACTGAACTTCTGAGCTGGAGTACAAGAAAATGCAATGTGTGCTTCTTCGTGAGTTCCTCTCAGCTCAGATTTCCTTTTTGTTCTGAATCCCACATGTATATTTTCTTGAGGGACCCAAAGTGTTAAGGCACTGCATCACCCATGGGGGCACCTCCTTCCCTGTATGCTCTTGCTCCTTTCCAGCAATACGTGGTCTACTTTCATACCAGGAGTCTGAGTAGCCCACTTGTGACAGTGGCAAATAGCAAGTGCCTACAGGTTATTAAAGGTCAAGGCAAATTAATAGAGGTGCTCCCCAATATACTCTTGCAACACCCTGCAGCTGAACAAAACTGGAAAGGATAGCTGTGAAGGACTGACTTTCCACAGTGCCCCTCACACAGCTTTGTGTGCCTGCTTGGTTCATACCTATTCCTTCTGGGTCTCTGCTTGACTGAGCAACACATCTGCAGATGTTGGAAAGCATTTTTAGAAAGTGTTTAAAAATACATATTTTTTATTTCTTCCGTAGCATTATTTATGTAATGCCCTTTTTCACCGTGTATTAGATTTTCATATGTAAATGTATTCTCCGTCTCTCGCCAGAGAAATCTACCTTTTGTTTGTAACAGATTCTTTGCTTGTGCTGACCTAGCCATCTTAAGACTTCTGTAGTTCATGTTGATAACACAGTTAATGCCATAAGACTTAAGACCACACTGTGGCTTCTTGCTTGTGCTTACTGTAAATGCAAATGTACAGCACTATGACAAGACCCCAAGGGAGGTGTAAGGTAAAACTGGTCCATCCCTCCACTCCCAGTGCTCACCTCTGTTAAACTAAGCACACTGAAACCCCAAAGGTTCCTGGGCCCCAGAGAAAGGCACTGCTGCCAGATTGTAGAAGGGTAACTCTGGGCATAGGGAGTACTCAGAGTCCTGGTGAGACTTTCAAGCCGGCAAAAGGCTTGAAAGGAGAAGTGTTGTCATCTTTGGCTATTCTTTGTGATCCAGCAACCTTTAGTGGTTTCCCAGGTAGGTCAACGTCTGCTTAGTCCTCCCTGGGTCCATAAAAGAGTTTCTTTTTATTACTTATAGAGCTCTACTGGGAATCTTTCCCCAGTGCAGGCAACTTTGGAAGGTTTACGCTTGTGGTGCAGTCTCCCCGCTGGCCCTAGAAGGGTTTCTGACTGCAATGTGTCCAGTTGTCATGGAGGGGAAGAGAACAATCATCTTCCAGGCTCTGGGGAGCAAAGCCTGGTCTTGGGTGGGGCAGCAATAATGTAATGATGTCAGGGTTTTTTTTTCCCTGCGAGACCCTTATAGCTCTAAATAGAAAACTGGAGAATAAAGTGATTTTCTATTTCTTTTCCCCTCTTTGCTAGTGCTGTGAGCCATTGGTGTACAGGTAAAACTCCCCTTTAGGACCATGGTGAAAAGGCTGGTGTTTTGAAAGCTGGTAAGGCTAGCAGCAAACAATGCAAGGGTGCCTGAGTTGATTCTGCCAAGGTACATGCCTGCTTAATTCTGGTTCATGCGTTCAGGATTTTTCTACTCTGTGTCTATTTTTTCCCCTTTGCAATCAAGCCACTTTTCTGGGTTACAACCCTCTTGTCTTGCATATCAGGGAAGGTGGGATCTCCTGCATATTTCTGTTCAATTCTAAGGCTTAAATCTTAGCTGTATTTAACATTAGCTAATTCTGTAAAAATTGAGGGCCATAATCCAGCAAATGTTTTTAGGGCTGTCTGGAGGACTTGCACTCATGGGAAGGACAGGCTTTGAATAATAATGACCAAACACACCATCTTCTGAAGCAACATCTTTAGAAAGATTCTGATGAATCCCAAGTAATTCATTAATAAAGCGAGATCATCTGATCCCTGCAGTGTTTCTCCAGGAACCCTTTTGTTTCTTCCCAGGAGGAAAAGAGAGGCATCGTCTAGAGGGTATTGGTAGGCTCATTTTGATGCAAAGAGAACTCCAAGCTCCTTACAGCATATTAGGAAAATTGAAGAAAACAAAGCCGACCAACAAAGCCTCCCACTCAGTCTGTGCTGTGCACTGAATTTATGAACCCTTCGGGCAATCCTGCAGCATCTGTATACTCCTGCCAATATGTCCTGTCTTTGACAGCCTGACATCTTCTTTCAAGTCAATTCCACAGGTCTTTGCTGTTGCACTAGTTCTCCTGGAGAACTGTATGACTGCTCCCTGGGCCTGGGGGAGCTTAGTTTGTAGTTAAGCAAGCTACATCAGCCATCAGGATAATTTAAGCGGCTGAGGTATGGGCTCATCACTACAGAGGTCAGGAGGCAGTCTGCTGCCCTCTGTTCAATCTTGCACTTCTTACCAGACCCAGCCTTGGCCTCATTCTACTCCACTACTTTGGTCTAATTTTTTGAAACTAGTGGGGATCCCATTGCTGTAAGGAACAGGAGAGCCAGGTACCATGAAATAATGGGAGAGAGTAACCCAATGTGCCACCTGGACTCACAGCAAGTACCAAGCCCTGCTAGAGAGAGCATAGGAGTCCCATATGCTCAAAGCTGCGGTGGGATGAGGTAGATGGTGCCACTAACACCCTACTGCTTATCCGATCAAGTGTTCGAGCAGCCTCCTGCTGCCATGAGCCCCCAGATTCAAAGCTGATGGGAATCTAGCTTTTTCATTGTTCTGTGAAGTCTGAAAAGACCCACAATCCAAATCAATGGTATCAAAATGAGTCCTGAGGCCACAAATTGCTGGTTCCAACAAATGAGAGAACGGGTCAAACTGCTAGGTTCCTTTGGGTCTCTTAGCTGTTAAAACTGCCAAAGCATGAGAGCAAATCTTGCGGTATGCNATAATGGGAGAGAGTAACCCGATGTGCCACCTGGACTCACAGCAAGTACCAAGCCCTGCTAGAGAGAGCATAGGAGTCCCATACGCTCAAAGCTGCGGTGGGATGAGGTAGATGGTGCCACTAACACCCTACTGCTTATCCGATCAAGTGTTCGAGCAGCCTCCTGCTGCCATGAGCCCCCAGATTCAAAGCTGATGGGAATCTAGCTTTTTCATTGTTCTGTGAAGTCTGAAAAGACCCACAATCCAAATCAATGGTATCAAAATGAGTCCTGAGGCCACAAATTGCTGGTTCCAACAAATGAGAGAACGGGTCAAACTGCTAGGTTCCTTTGGGTCTCTTAGCTGTTAAAACTGCCAAAGCATGAGAGCAAATCTTGCGGTATGCTAGAAGACTGTTTTATCAGAACAACATTACATAAATATGACCTAAGCAGTCTTTTGTAATGACACAGATCTTGTGGTCTCATCTCATCATCTACTAAGGTCTGTTTAGTAATGTTGTTTTTTTCAGGCGAGACCAAGTGTTGACTAGAGTCAAGTATCTGGAGAATTTTCAAGTAGGAACTAGACTTGCCCTCTCAAAATGCTTAATTGTCTCTTGTTTTGGTTGACAGTTTTAAGAGGCAAAATTCAAATACCACAGTTTACCATCTCTAGGTGATCCTGTGAGGTGCTGAGCACCACCTATGGTTTGTGGAACATTTTCAGTGCTCTTTGATTTTGCTTGGAAGAAAAGAAGACAGCAGAGCTTAGAGTACTCAAGCCTGCATATCTGAAGTGACCAGCAATACTGATCATCTCTATTACTAAAAGGCTTTTCATTGACCTCTACAGGGCTGTTTTTTAGAAAGTGCTTAACTTTAGGGCAGAACAGTAAGGGAATGGAGTGTCTGTGGCAGAGGTCTCCTCTAATGGCAGCAGGGTAAGAATAGAAAAGTTTCAGAATTTGCTTAATACCTAGCAAACCCTTTTTTGTTGTCACTTGCCACATTTCCAAGTGTAGTCAGCACCCCTGAGCTTCATGAGTTTGTTTGAAAAAATCCATCTGCTGGTTTTGGCCCCAAAGATGCTAACTTTGCTGCCCTGCAAATCTGGCCATTGCTATCAAGTTGAACATACTAAAATAGCAGATTCTGGTAGCTACTTGCCAAAAATCAGCAGTGCTAGAGACCAAGATCAGGTATTCTGGCTCCTGGTCTTGCATCCTAGTCACCGGGAATGCCAACTTTAATTATGTTTTACTGGCAATCTGTATCTGTATCTTTTCACTACTGAATCAGGGTGTTGTGCTCCAGCCCAGCGCTAGCAGTCGCGTATCCTCCAAAGCAGATGTGAATCTTTTTATGAGGAAAGAGCCACAGCTCATAAGAATACATAGGAAATCCCAAACACTTGTCACCAACTTTTTTCACTGAATCGATTCTACTTCTAGACTGCTGATTTGTGTCTGGCTCTATTCCAGTCATATCCATTTCTCTATGTAGTCTCTCTCTGCTTGAAACACATCTGGAACACCATGGTCTGGAACTCCTTGGGGTTTTGAGTTAATGTTTGCATGATCTAAATGTAGACATCTAGCAAAAATAGTGGGATAATCAGTGCACATAAAAGGTAGATGGCATAAGTGTACCCCTTTGTGTGAAAACAAGGAATATCCATGTAAGGAAATAAATTCGCAGGATGTTTTCCATTCCAGTCTGTCCCATCCATTCTTAATGAGCAGACACATTAAAATGGGTAAGAAGGTCTGCCTAGTGGCATCGTATGGTCTGTCGTCTTAGCCAGTAGTCCTAGAATGTTTTACTATGGCAAGATTCTCCCTAATCTACATTGAATTTGCAGTCTTAATGTCGTTTGNTTATTAGCCAGTAGTCCTAGAATGTTTTACTATGGCGAGATTCTCCCGAATCTACATTGAATTTGCAGTCTTAATGTCGTTTGGGGCTGTAATGGCAGAATGTCTCCTGTATCCAGGCAACAGTGTGAGAAGGATTTATATTTACTGGGTGTTCTGGAAAGCAGTTGAAATGTTTGGGTACCAGAATGGACAGAGTCTTATTTAGTTATAGAGATGTGATGCAGTAACACAACTGCTACTTGCTGTCCTCACAAACTATGATCTGCTGATCTGTTTCGAGAGGCCTGCCACACACTTGTCCTTCAGGAGAGACTTCAGTCCCCTCAGGTCATTATATGCAAAAGAATGTGTCTGAGAAACCTGGAGGGGTGGAGGTGAGGGACTGGGATGCCCTGATTGAAGTCAGTGGCTGACAGAGCAATCCTTCTTTCTCATGCTGGCAGAACCCATTTGGGAGGATCTTGACTGCTGTTCCCACCTCTTGTTTCCTTCACATGGATTTGTGT
>VZSC01010764.1:0-27195 GCA_013398225.1 Steatornis caripensis
ATTCTTTTTCTCCTTGCTCTATCAGTAAGCTTATCGTAAAAAATTGCCATAGATCTCCTAATGCTACGTGAATTTAAGTCCATCATTCAAGACTCTCTCTGTGCCTGCCAAGGTCACAATTCCTCCTTAACTCATCTTCTAAACAGGTGAACACTATAGTAACACTGATAGAAGAAAGCAGCTCAGTAAAGTAAGGTATGCCATCTAACAACAAGCATCGAAGATTCAGCACCTAGCTGAATTAAATCTTGCTTAATTGCAATGTTCGTGTCTATCCAGCAATACATTAATAACGGAAAACTAAAACTGACTTACTTAACATGTCTGCAGCACACCTCATTTTCCATAACCCGTATCTATCTGCTTAGCTCTGTGAAGGGGAAAGAAATACAGTTTACACACAACAAACATCCCCACCTGCTGCATTACAATTTGATGCTCATAATCAGTAAAAACAAGACAACCACCACTGTCAACTGCTTCATATCGCACAAGGGGTAAATCAATTTCACCAGTTTTGATTTTGCTCCTCTGAAAAATGAGAGTGATACAGCATTTTGCATTAATAAAAACAGTGCATTACTCTAAAAAGTCAACAGTCCGTTGCTAGAGCTGTAAAAACTAGGGACAGTTTACGTGCCAACAAAAACAACTGTTTCTTAACTTGCTAGTCCTTTCAATTTATTAACATAGAAATGAGATATAACTCAAATTTGTAATCAACAAAAAAATACTTATTGGTGCATCAGCACAAGAGAAGACTTTTCCCCCTGCTTGCTGAAGTACAGTTCTGGTCTATATCACTCTCAGTTCCCAAGCCTCTTTCCACCTCTCCTTATCTCGGTCTTCATTTTCCCACTGTCAAAGCCTGTTTTTCGAGGAAGGAAAGTTATGGTAAAGATGAGGAATATTGTTCAGCACCTCTTTGCCCTTTGGCACTGCTATCAAACACTGGGATTTTATCTGCCACATTAGCAGAGATCTTACAAAAAACACATTCCTTTTTGTATAATGTACGTGGTGGTCACTCAAACAATAACCAGTAACAGATGTCTGAAGTGACGAGAATGGACTATTTAAATAGAACTTTATAAATTCTGATGATACTTTCCCAGATTCGAAACCTTGACACTCAATTTATAACTATCAGTACGGCCGTATACTTTCCTTTGTGTGTTTATTTCTAGTTCCAACCTCGGTAAGTATACTTTGTCCATCATGCTTTAAGTTTCACTATGGCCTCGCAGATAATCTTACCCCCAACTTGTGTTCGTTTAACAGCATAAAGATAGTGGTAAAAAATGAAAAACCCTTTGCAAAGAATCCAATACCCAAGTAAGGGAATTCTGACAGGGGCTATGAACTTAAATGCTTACATAAAATTACTGATCACATTCGGTACCCTGCAATGACCATCTGGGAAAGTTTTTCTTTCAAAGGAAACACAAAAGTATGAACAAAATGTAACTTGCCAGAGTCTTCTCCGTTGAAGTTTTAATGTTACGAGATTTGTATTTAGGTCTACTTTCTAGGGATTTTTAAAAAGTGCTCTCACTCAATATGCATGGGAAACTAGTAATATGTGCTCACAGTTTAGTACTACAAGAAAGTGTTGGAGGTTTTAGAAGAAGGTTCTCCATGAATCTATATATATGTAAACCATACATATATGTAAACCATACATAACCACACATTTTTAAGACTACAGTCTTTATAATGCTGCATTAGTTTCATTACATTGTTTTCACAATCCCTTTTAACAAATAAAGATTCCTATCGTATTTCTGGTTAAGGCTGCTTAAGAAAAAAGTAATTTTTTTAAAATGTCATTAAAAAATCCATCTCAGCTACAGAAACAAAGGATACCAACAATAGTAGCAGCAATGGAAAAGAATAGATTTTAAAATACAAGGTAACCATTGTAACATCTCCGCAGAAAAGGTTTATGGACACACACTGAGACAATGTGTTGTACTTGAGCACAAAACGTATCCTTCAGGATCTTTAAACTTGCTGATATGTAAGAACAAGCAGATCCAGTAGATACTTCACACTCCTGATTGATTTTTTAAAACAGTTGAATAAGATGAGTAATAATACCAGAAAACATGCAACTCTAACATCTCAAAGCTTTGCAATCAGCTTCTATAGCATAAATCCGCTTGCATTTTGCTCAAGACATTCAGCCATGAATTTCAGGGTCATTTTTAGGGAATATACTTCTCCTTTCTTCTAAAGGCAGTGCAACAGTAGTATCCTGCGTAAAGGTTTTACCCTCTGCGGGCAGTAGATAAAACAGATCTATGAAGCATTCTTCCAATAGACAGATCATATTACAGGTCAGAAAGTTTCTTTTCTTCCTGTTACAATATTCACCTGTACGCATGTTATTGGAAACCCACAAAGTTAAAAAAAGACAGGCTGACAAGATGGAAAGGCCTCTTTGTGTACAGCAATAATACTTCTGATAGAACCTGAGCAAGGGAGTCAGAAATTTTGTATTCAAATACATTATGATAGATGCTACCAATATAACATGATTTTATTGGTTTTAAAAACCAGCTACAGCTCTCATACAATTCTAAGTGCGAAAACCACAGGACCAAAACCAAAGGATGAACATGCACATGCTGCAAAAATCACCTACTAAAGGCAACGGCTGATAACAACCAACTAAGGATCTTCAACAATATCTGCAAAGCTAGACTGCTATGCTGAGTTTTCACTTCCTACACGTCTGCATCTTTTTAAAGAGCCAACGCAGGAAAGAGTACACTTTATAAATTAAGTAAAAAAACCTACATTTTTTCCACGTATTTCAACAGCAAAAAACCCTACGTTACAGACAGAGAGGGAATTATCCCTTGGAAAGCAACATCTCAATTTTTAATTAAAAAAAAATTATAGTATGCTAACTCACAACTGTCTTTGTTAAAAGGAATGAAGAAACAGAGATGACAGCATGTGACAGATTACAGCTCCTGGATATCAGGAAGGCGGAGTAGCACAGAGACAGGAACAAGTGAACGCACTGTCTGTTTTATCTGATTCACATTAGTAAGAGGAAAATAACCCCAAAACTTTGCTTTAGCATGCCCCAGAATGTTGTTGAACTTCATTATACTTACATATAGCCATGTATTTACATTGTTATATTATTTTTTGCTTGAACTTAGTAACAAATGTCCACTCAGAACTTTTTAAAAGGACAGAAAGACAAGCATCAGTATACAGCAAACACAGGAAAAATACATGTTATTAATCAACTAGTAAGACCTAGTAAGTTGCTAAGGGACACAGTTAAGTGAAGAGGAAATATTTCCTTACTTGTTTAACACCAAGAATGAATTTATGTAATCTACTGTAAAGTAATTAACATCAATGAGAACACTAGAGACTAGGGTGTGTAAACATTTAAATTCCTTCATGTTAACTATTATCACATGATAAAAGTGCTAAATGCTCCAAATCTTGCTGGCTTTAAAGTTTTTCAATATAGCCTTCAACCTTCCTTCATTAGGCTGAAGATAATTTTGAAACAGTTACACTAACAATTAATCAATAAAAAGTCATCCTGAGCTTAACAAGTTACATCATCTTGAAATTATACAGTAAGTCATGAATAGCTGAATAAGCATGAATAGCAAAAAACAAGTTACTAATCGATAGTATTCAGTGTAAAGTTTCACAGACCAAAATTTCATGTTTGATGCTTCAGAAAAACAATGAAAATTAACAACATACAAAAATCTATAATTTTATCCACCAAGTCTTTTTGAAACATTCAGGCAAATATACAAGTGTTTAAAAGCCGTTAAGAGAACTGTACACATTCTGGACTAAATGTTGGATAACTGAAGACAACAAAAACATCATAAAATAAAATTTAAAAATCTTTTCATACAAATTCTCTGTGGTAAAAGAGGTTTGATTTGTTTTTTAAATAAGCAGTGTCTTTCTATACTACTGAGGATGTGGAGATTATCCAAATCTATTTTATCCTCCCTTAACCGATTAAAAGTAGGAATAGCTAGGAGATAAACGTTCAAGAACAGGTCTGACCTTTACAACAAAGTCTTGAAAAATAGACTCCTAGAACAGCTTACCTATATGCCAGTTAAGAACACAACACTGCAGCAGAGAACATTATTTTTTTCCAGCCTTACACAGATACTGTTCATCTCTTCGTAAGAAAAATGCCCACAGCGAAGCAGTGATATATTAAAACTACAATCACAACACACCACAGAAGGGACTTCAAAAAAGGCCAAGGACATCACACACGTTCCTAGATGACTGCAGATGGATTTGTTAAGTTAAACGGTTTCTGGATATGACCTTGGGAAGGGCAGGCGGAAAACTGATTAAGGAAAACATACCATATGGTGACACATTGACTCCCACAAGGAATTAGCGGGATTGAAAGCAACACAGAAGTCTCTGCCAATTGAACCAATACAATTAACCTACAGTAAGCCATCACCCTTTCTTTGGATTAGCACGGAAGAAGAATAAAACATTCTGCAGCTTTATTTCACTTCAGGGGCCTTAGTTTCTCCTTCCAGGGTGCAAAGGAGAGCAGAGACTATAAAGCAGACAATTGTGCCCACCATCCCCCAGAAATGACACTTTCCAGCACCTGGATATTCCTAATCTCTTCCCTACTTCAAGCTGCCGAAATCAGTCTTTCAATCAATTAATCTTGCCACTCAAGATCTTCCATCAGTTTGAGTATCATTTACTACTCCTAATCCACATCTCATCATCGAGCATTACAAATTCCTGTTTTACTCCCCCTGCTCCATACTTTGGGAAAAAAAAAAAAAAAGAGGCAAGCAGGAGACTACTGCCTGTTCCTAACCTTCTCTCTGTTCAGCTTTCGGTTTGACACTACCTGCACATCCCTGCTCTAGTGCTGACGTCCATAACAACTTTCTTCTCGTTCCTGCTCCACTGCTCTCCTGTCTGTCGGTCTCTGTTCCTTGCCCAAACTACTGAGTCCCTGCAGCCCATTCTCATGCCAGCCACCCCCAATCTCTGTCCCGTAAATAATAAGGATCTTCAGCAGTTTTTGGTTTGTTTGCCTTTTGTTGTTGTTCGGGTTTTGTTTCGTTTAAGTCAGTCATGCCACCCTTTCACTTCTTTACTTTCAAATCAGACAGACTCTATCTTCACCCTTCTGATCTCCAGGCCAGTAGGTGCCACCAAGATCACAGGAGATTCACTCTCAGTAGAGGGCTTTCTTAACTAAAAATTCAATCTACTGAATAAATGCAAACTGATTTTCCCAGTTGTGTGTAACTCTGTGGGGAGATTTCCAAACCAATGGCAAAGGGCTCATCACAAAACTCAACTTACAATTACTGTCGCTTCTTAAAGCCTGTGATTTGTTACCATTCAAAAGACTGCAACACACAGCTGGTAGGGATGTCCAAAATGTAGCATTTTGGTAAAAAACAAGTAAAAAATCAACTTTTTTAGTTGTATGCATAATACATGCATTAGTAAGAAACATTATCTAAGCACTGTACAGTACATGTACACGTTGAAGGGGCCAAACATGTTGTCAGTTGACACCGGGGTGGAAAAACGTCCCCAAAATAGTTAGGAACAGTTTTAAAGGAGGTCCTTTACTACGCCACAACATGCAGCTAGAAGGTGGATCTACTGGTTCTGAAAAAAATACCGTGTTCCAGTTACCGTGCTAAACAAACGCTTTGCACAAAATTCACAATGTTTAAAATCTTGGAAAACAAAACCGGTAACAAGAATTTAGTTTTAGCTAACAGATAAAGATCTTTTGCTGCCTCACTTTGTAATTTATATTTATCATTTTTCCATCACAGGAAATGAAGCTGGGCCAGACAGCTGAACAGGAATGATTAAACACATTGATTCTCTTTGTTCATATTCTGTTTGGGAGAACTAAGTATGTTTGCGTTTTGTTGGGCAAAAGATTCGTTCAAATTTTAGCACTTACAAAACATCTGGTCTGAGCGGTATTCAGTAACGGTAACAGAATTTAAGCAGCAAAGAGCATTTAAGTCTTTAACGTGAAAAGATAGTGATCTACAAAACTGGAAGTTTTACTAACCTCCTATAGTAGATAGTGACACATTTATTAAATACTTTATAACAGCGACTTTAAAAATACAGGTTTGCCTTTTAGGAGTTTCATATAATAGCTTATTTATCAGCTGACTAATCCTGAAAGTGAATTTGCCCCCCAATAATTCAGTTCATATGTATCACAACTCTGTCCGTATTTTGAGATTTTAAAAGTGGCAGTCTTGTGGATTGGTGTGCATTCTATACTATGTTGTTATTTTTATTTCTTAAATACAATACTCGTAGGAAAACAAATACTTTAGATTTGTACAAAGTTATACAAAAAGCTGAGGTGAAATATTTCAACAAAGTGCCCCTGAGATCACAGAATTAATTAACTGCAACCTTCTCAGGTGCAGTGGTAAGTTTTAGTTAGTGATTATTAAGCTGACTTCTAAGTAAACAAAAAAATCCTTACCAAAGTTCTGTAGACATTTCTAGTAAAGTTTTGGGGTTTGTTTAGGTTTTTTGTTACCTGTAAAACCTTGGAGATACACTAAAACTAAATTCATAAATACATCAATAAACACTTTGAGAACAGAGATAAAAGACACTATATAAAAACATGTATTTATTGTTAGACTGGTGTGATGTCCACAAAAACGCTTCTATGCCATCTTACTCTTATTAGCTCCATATTATAAACAAATGAAGAACAGTCTATCAGAACTTGTAGCCTTCACCATTGCTTGTGATGAATATGAGATGGCACTTCTGTAACATTGCACACGACCACTGCACTTGCAGTTCCTAAAGGTAATAAGAATGATGAAAACATGAAGTAATCACAAAAAAAAATAAAACAAAAAATCCTAGCTGTGTTGAAGCCATTCCAGGTCTCGCATTAACTGAGGCCTGAAAGAGATGTACGCTCCTATCTCTATAACTAAATTCATGTCAAATAGTAGTTACAGTATCTTACTTAATCCATTGTACCTGTGCCTACTAACATCAAACAGGTATAAGAAAAATATTTATGAAATTTATTGCTCCAATGTCCCTTTAAAGAGCCCAAAGCCAGCTGGAAAAAAAAATAACCCTTTGTTTTACTAAAACCAGAGTGATGATGCAAAATAATTCTTTGATCTATTATCTATTTGAAAGTACTAAGCTAAACGCAGACAGTAATTGCTGACAAATCCCAGTAGTAAACAAACCAGTTTCACATTTTACATATTATCAAGAGGCTACAGAATTAATGGTTACAGCCAAAGAAATGTTGACACAGTTGCAGATTGAGTCTTAACATGCTGATCATGTTAAAATACTGCACAAGAAATATTTTTCCACTTTGTAAAAAGCCAGACTGTTTACATGCATAAGTGGCTAGAGACCTTGTTGTCTGTGTGTGGTCTTAACATTTGAGTATCATAACCACGCATATAAAGAGAAGCAGCATGAAATAACCTATTATACTTAGAACAAATGCCAGACTGCCAATGTTAGAAACGTTGAGATTTAAGTTTCTTAAAAAGAGCATTACAACATACATATACCTACATCTGTACTCCTTTTTATAAAAGTAATTAATAAATTGAAACAAAGCTTTTCTAAAAGTAAACTGAGGACTCATAGTTCACGAAAGTTAATTTTTCTTCCCTTTACACTATTTAGAAAGGAAAAGAATTTAACAGAAAAAAAATCAAGACATAAAACAACAAACATCGTCATCATTAAAAACCAAGACATTCTGAAACTATGGTAACGTCACTCATTCTTTTAGCACGCAAGATGTCTTAAATTATTCTAGGTTTTATTACAACTCATCATAGTTCGAGTATATTAATGTCTTAAGTCTCTGATTTGCTGATTTTTAGCAATTTTTCACTGCAAAAAACGTACAGCAAATTTTTGCTNAGGTCTTGCATTAACTGAGGCCTGAAAGAGATGTACGCTCCTATCTCTATAACTAAATTAATGTCAAATAGTAGTTACAGTATCTTACTTAATCCATTGTACCTGTGCCTACTAACATCAAACAGGTATAACAAAAATATTTATGAAATTTATTGCTCCAATGTCCCTTTAAAGAGCCCAAAGCCAGCTGGAAAAAAAAATAACCCTTTGTTTTACTAAAACCAGAGTGATGATGCAAAATAATTCTTTGATCTATTATCTATTTGAAAGTACTAAGCTAAACGCAGACAGTAATTGCTGACAAATCCCAGTAGTAAACAAACCAGTTTCACATTTTACATATTATCAAGAGGCTACAGAATTAATGGTTACAGCCAAAGAAATGTTGACACAGTTGCAGATTGAGTCTTAACATGCTGATCATGTTAAAATACTGCACAAGAAATATTTTTCCACTTTGTAAAAAGCCAGACTGTTTACATGCATAAGTGGCTAGAGACCTTGTTGTCTGTGTGTGGTCTTAACATTTGAGTATCATAACCACGCATATAAAGAGAAGCAGCATGAAATAACCTATTATACTTAGAACAAATGCCAGACTGCCAATGTTAGAAACGTTGAGATTTAAGTTTCTTAAAAAGAGCATTACAACATACATATACCTACATCTGTACTCCTTTTTATAAAAGTAATTAATAAATTGAAACAAAGCTTTTCTAAAAGTAAACTGAGGACTCATAGTTCACGAAAGTTAATTTTTCTTCCCTTTACACTATTTAGAAAGGAAAAGAATTTAACAGAAAAAAAATCAAGACATAAAACAACAAACATCGTCATCATTAAAAACCAAGACATTCTGAAACTATGGTAACGTCACTCATTCTTTTAGCATGCAAGATGTCTTAAATTATTCTAATTTTTATTACAACTCATCATAGTTCTAGTATATTAATGTCTTAAGTCTCTGATTTGCTGATTTTTAGCAATTTTTCACTGCAAAAAACGTACAGCAAATTTTTGCTGTAAATTGCTGTTGCTAATCACTGGAAAGTCTTCTGCAACTACCAGGAACTTTTTTTTTTTTCTAAAATAAAACACAAAGCTCTACTGCTCTCATGGTTTACTGAGGATAGCACCATGAAAACATTAGGGAAATGAAGATGCAAGCTATCTGCAACACAGGGAGATCAATTAGTAGCTTTACTACTCACACACTTATCTCTAAAGACCGCCATAGCTAAAGTGTATCAGACTGTCCCACCTTCCCATTCTATGTCTAGCAGTAAAAGATACAATTTTAAAAGGCAAGCAACGCCGTATAAATCAAAAATATTTTCTTCAATCACTCAATACAATAATTGTCAATATTTTTCACGCTAATTGAGATTTCCTCCCACAGTCAGCAATAAAAAGCAGATGCTATCGTCTTTCCAGCATCTATCTGCGAACCTCACTACCTGTGGCTGAAATCTCTAAAATATCATTCAAAAGAAGACAGATTGAAGGTACAAGGTTGCTTTCANCAAGCAACGCAGTATAAATCAAAAATATTTTCTTCAATCACTCAATACAATAATTCTCAATATTTTTCACGCTAATTGAGATTTCCTCCCACAGTCAGCAATAAAAAGCAGATGCTATCGTCTTTCCAGCATCTATCTGCGAACCTCACTACCTGTGGCTGAAATCTCTAAAATATCATTCAAAAGAAGACAGATTGAAGGTACAAGGTTGATTTCAATAATGTGGGTGTAAAAAGGTCACAGACAGATTTCTGGNTGCAAGATGTCTTAAATTATTCTAATTTTTATTACAACTCATCATAGTTCTAGTATATTAATGTCTTAAGTCTCTGATTTGCTGATTTTTAGCAATTTTTCACTGCAAAAAATGTACAGCAAATTTTTGCTGTAAATTGCTGTTGCTAATCACTGGAAAGTCTTCTGCAACTACCAGGAACTTTTTTTTTTTTTTCTAAAATAAAACACAAAGCTCTACTGCTCTCATGGTTTACTGAGGATAGCACCATGAAAACATTAGGGAAATGAAGATGCAAGCTATCTGCAACACAGGGAGATCAATTAGTAGCTTTACTACTCACACACTTATCTCTAAAGACCGCCATAGCTAAAGTGTATCAGACTGTCCCACCTTCCCATTCTATGTCTAGCAGTAAAAGATACAATTTTAAAAGGCAAGCAACGCCGTATAAATCAAAAATATTTTCTTCAATCACTCAATACAATAATTGTCAATATTTTTCACGCTAATTGAGATTTCCTCCCACAGTCAGCAATAAAAAGCAGATGCTATCGTCTTTCCAGCATCTATCTGCGAACCTCACTACCTGTGGCTGAAATCTCTAAAATATCATTCAAAAGAAGACAGATTGAAGGTACAAGGTTGCTTTCAATAATGTGGGTGTAAAAAGGTCACAGACAGATTTCTGGTTCCATTTGGCTTTTTTTCTTTCCTTAATGTTCATTTGCAGATATGAGAAGAAGAAGGGGTAAGGAGAAATGGCCTATTAAGTTTTCTGTATGCTTGTACCCTACTGATATTTTTAACGTGCGAATGGCAAGCAAGGTTCTTTAAAATAGTTTCTTCTCTAAAACCAAGGGATTAAAGTTAGAAGAGAAAAATTCAGAGATACAATGCATGAACAGAATTAACACAGTGGGACCATTCTAATTTCACTTGGGACACACATGTCTCATGAGGCTGCGTTTCTGTTCCATAAGCATTTAAGAAAAAATAAACATGTCACCAAAAGTCTTTAAAAGTATACTGTCCAAATTAGTGAGATGATCAAGAAGCCATCAGAAAAGAAATATGTATGAAGAGCAATTCACTATAAAAACAAACAGTAAGTGACCCTTAAAAGGGCGTTCTTCTGCGTTTCCTCAAAGGAAGCGGTATGGCTCCGTAACTAGGCAGAAAAGAACTGAACTTCCACCGCCCTTGAAGAGGGGAACCGGTAAGCTAAGCTGTGCCAGGGAGACGCAAGCCGAGAAGCACCACTCGATCCCCATGTCCACAGCGGGCAGCCAGGCGCGGTGCAGGCCGGAGGCTGGAAGGCCGGCCTTCCCAGCGGGGGAGCCCTCCCCGCCGCCGCCGCGCAGCCCGGAGCGCCGCTGTCCGGGCCGGGCCTGGTGCTGAAGAGCCCCCCGGCCCCGCGCCGCACCAGCGGGGTCCCCAGCCACTGCGCACGTCGGGCCCGAGAGCCGCAGCCTCCAACCCTACCGTTAGCACCAACGCATTTGTACTGACTGCTGCTTTTATGTCACTGGCCAGCCAGACCAACCTTCATCTTGCAGCAAAGGAGGAATGCAAGAATTGTATCTCACCACGACTGGTGAGTTTAATTTATTATTTTAATTTTTTCCTTTTTTTTAGCTAAATAAAGCCTTATGCTACGCATTTCTTCAGTGTGGAATTGTTTGTAGACATTCAGCTTTTGTTCTAGTCCAGAAACACTAAAGGAATGTATGAAGACAACTGCAAACGACAAAGTAGGGCCCGAGAATTTATTTTGTGTAATGCCAGACTGCAGAAGCTTCCTATGGAAGTCCCAGAGGGAAACTCCAGAATGCGCAAGTATTCAGTGACAGATTTCTTTCCGTTTAAGGTAGCAGCAGAATCATTCCAATTCCATTACCTGCTCACATGCAAGCTGTTCCTGAGAACACTAACGGCACATTATTGCATTCTCATGCTTATGATCTGCAGTTTACCCGCAATTCAAAAAGCTAAACACACACCCCTGCTAGTCAATAGCAGTTATACAAGTGACAGCTTATCCAAAGTTGCTCCCCCTGTAGGACACTGATCTTCCATAGCCTGTCCCACAACCCTGCCGCTTTTCATTTTACTCTTTCTTTCCCTAGTTCTGTCTGATTTGTAAGTCCCTATAAGGTGCCATTATAAGCATGAAAATAAAAGCAAAGGAGATGTTCGCTGCCAAGCATGAGCCCTCACAGAGCGGTATTTCTATACTCCTTCCACTTTGTGGGAAAAGCCTGGAATCCTCACCTTAAATACCTGGGAACCTCCATCATGCAGCCCACAACAGAAGTGCCACTTGAAAAAAAAAAACTAGCTGTTTTTCACCACACTAGCAGGATAATAGATAGCATTGCATTTGAAGGACATTATATTTTAATAGATTTGGACTACTGTCTTACTACTACAGCATTTAAATATGTAGCATACTGGCTTTTTGAAAAGGTCCAAAGTATTACTGAAAAGACAAGGGAACTAATCTAAACATCTTGAGGATCACCGAACTGATTTGCAGACGGTCAAATCAGAGCAATGAGCATGCCGCTTGGTGATCAAGGTCTAACCACCAAATCTGTGCAGCAATCCAAGGAGAAAGAAGTAGTATTTCAAAATCAAGTACCAACATGATAACAGCCAGCAGCAGCAGAGAAGATTTTTATGTGGACATGACTATAAAGCAGATGTTCACAGGGAATGAGCTTACCCTCTTAAATACCATTATGTTGCCTATTCTGAAATTACCATTCACATCCATTTCAACTCACAAGTACCTATGTAGATAAAGGCTGGTGTTAAG
The DNA here is from genome assembly GCA_013398225.1 of Steatornis caripensis. Classification (NCBI taxonomy): domain Eukaryota; kingdom Metazoa; phylum Chordata; class Aves; order Caprimulgiformes; family Steatornithidae; genus Steatornis; species Steatornis caripensis. The sequence goes on from VZSC01010764.1 coordinate 12,545, forward strand.
GACACAACCATTCTTTACGTGGAACAGAAACACTCGTGAGGAAGATACAAGCTGAAGTTATTTCAGGAACACCTGTACTCTCTGCAGAGTAGGCACAGCTCTGTATTACTATTCAGGCATCATTTCAAAAAGCTCTATATAAGACCCCACAGCTAATTAGAGTTAACGGTGATGCTGAAGTTCTCCATTTCTTGCTTCTTAATAAAAACAGGTAAATTGTTTGACAATCTACTTAGTTCCTAGTATCTCCATGTAAAGGAGGAACACCAAATTGGCAGAGACTAGAATGTGAGGCGAGGCTCTGCTTACGCGCCGATCTCCAAGGAACATGACGAGCAACGCTGCTGGTCATTCTAGAAGTATTTTCTCCTTCTAAACTAGTTTTGAATTTGTACTCCACTGTGACAATCAGATTTTCTATTACGTTTTACCAGTCTGTGATCATCAGTGGTATTCATGACACTTTGTTACAGATCCAGTGGCCTGGCCAACTTACAAACCTGGTAATTGTATTTCGCAACCTTCATTTTCTCTGCTTGGAGTGGGAATGCTGTCTCACAACAGTACGTGAATAACTGTTGCCTCGTCTTGTCACGACACTGGCTACCAACAACAGAGCTTTAAGTGATTTTTCTAAGTGTTCAGCTTGAAATTCCGCAATATTTCTTGATGCTTGCAACAAGATACTCTTTGTTTGATACTCTAAGAAAAAGGTAGGTTCTAATGATATCTAAACATCATTTAACTTCTGAACTTAACAGTATGTTTTATTGTATTCTTCATCACTGGATTTCTCCTTCCTAAAATCTGCATCATAGTTCAAACAGGAATTTACAAAACCCAACTAAACCCCAACAGTTTCTACATGCTTAATAAAGGCCTCTCTAAAGCAATGACGATGATGACGTATGAACCATCTCTAACAGCCGTACAGAAAACACCTTCAAATTAGCCAAGAGTTTTCTGAACTATGTAGAATATGCTGGGCATCTGTAATTAAACCACTTTGCAGTTCATTAACAGCAAGTACCCGTAGTTGTATCCTCCAAATATTCTGCAAATCAAATCACAATTCCTGCCAATCATCAGGGTGAAGAAAGGATACAGGCAAAGAAACGTTTTCCTTAACTTTTCTTTTTTAAAGTCTTTTCAGGTCATCTCTAAACAGCACCCTCTGATTTCATCAAACAATAAAAGCAAAACAAAACATTATATTTAATTTTCTGAAAGATGCATAAATTGACGTATAAGGATTTACAACTAACAACAAATCATAACAATTTTCTGAAGAAATCTATAAACCAATGTTGGTCTTTTATTCCACATCCTCCTGTAAGATTTCTCTCTGCTGGCATGCCCATGGCAGCCAACGATGATTTAATCACCAGTCACTGCTCTCCAGTCTATTTCATATTACACTAAAAACACTCAGTACTCAGCACTTAGTTTGAGGCAAGACTATGTTCTGGTTGATTGCTTTTTTGAATTGTGGGCTTCATTTTCAACTTTTCATGTGTCAGACTTAATCCTATCATCTAAATTGTTTGTAAATTCGCCCAGACATGGACTGCGACTATGTGACAGTTCAACACCCAGTAAAATAAGAACCAGAGCCTTACAGACACCACCACAACGGGAACAACTCCTTATAAGCTTGTTTTCTATTACTGAAGATTACATTATTATGGCAAGACAACGCACTATGGTAGCACTACTTATATTACTTTCTTTCCTATTTTTGTATTACGGGAATGTCAAAATAAAGAAGGTAAAGTTATATACTGCATGACCCTACAGACTGTCAAATCTTAGGATCTTGGCATTGAACAGACCCTCTTTAATGGCCCAAGACTTAGGTCTTTCCCAACTCTTTAGTTCAGCAAATATTTTATGTTCAGAGATATACACTTCTATCAGCCTTTATCTGTATGATATAAAGCAGGATAAACCACAACCACGAATATTTGGTTAATTATGAGTGCTATTAAATCACTGGTATATTCAATGAACAAAGATGACCCTCTGAGTTCAAAATAGGAGAATATTGGCTTGAACTTGAAAGGCTGTACTTAACTGGATCTTATATAAACTATTGTTTAACCAGCTGAGTGGTGTCAGATATGCCAGGCACCTCACTACTTCCTGGACACTAAGCAGGGCCATGCACAGTGAACCTTGCACGTGGGATAGAGCTCGGTTTAGTCACCGCACAGGTTTTTAGAGTAAAATGAGGACAAACTCACCCATATGAAAATGTTGAGAACGTGTTCTGTGGCTGTATCACATTTTGTTGAGTGGAAAACAGTGATACCACGGCATTCTTCCTCACCTCTGTTGTTTTCCTCGCTCTCCCCCAAGACTAACAACTATTCTTCAATGCGCATTTGATGCAACATTTTTATAGGGATTCTCCACTTGAATGCTCTTTAATATGTACATGGCAAGTGACGTAGAAAAAGGAACAGAATCTTTGTTTTGCTGAAGCTTGTAGATTCAGGATTTCATGCAAGAGGAAACACACAGCAGAAACAGCAAAGACGACACAATGAAAGAAGTTACAAAGACAAGAAAGTACAAAACCAAGAAAGATGATACCTGCTCTTAAGGCTTCATAAATGGACCATAGTTCCCTAGCAAAGTGTACACAGCCAACAGGAAAAGATCATCTCGAAGGACTCAAATCACTGAAGTTATGATTTTGGTTCAAAACAGTCTGCGCATGTTCAAGACCACAAACTATTCTTTTCTCACCTTCCCAAGTGAAAAATCTGTCCGCTACAAATACTGTTTTGTAGTAAGAAGGTGGAGTTGTCTTTCGTAGAGGCCGCATCAAAAATACCACATTCCAGGAAGCAGGGAAGTAAAAAATATGTTAGCTTGGTATGCAAAGGTACAGACACCACGGCTAGGCAAGACCCACCTTCATTTACCATTTCGTTGTATGAACCTACACAGCTAATCTGATTTTTACTCAGGTGTTTATTCTTTCTCTTCATTTGGCCAAGCAATATCACACAAAGGCAAAAGTAGACAGATTCTGCTAAAAAACAGAAGGACAGAACAACACACAACAGCAGAACAGCTAGAATACGGACAAACTCTACAGAACTTGCCCTCTGTAGTAAGAGTTCTTTTTTGTTAATTACGATACCACTTCACTCCACATTGTAATTCATTTTTCAAATGTATTTCTGACATTATTACTAAATTTCTTTATTAAATCTGCAACTTTTTGCCTCTCTTTACCACACTGCTTGTGGTATTGAAAACAGTGGAGAGGGATTCAGGGATTAAGAAAAAAAAAAAACACAAACCAAAAATACCCACACACACAAATAAGGTATAACTTTCCCATAAGTAACTTACTGACATAGTTTGTATGACTGAAGTTACAGCATCTAAGAAACGTATCTTTTTTGTACCTTTTTTTGTAATATCTGAAGTTAGTATTAAATTCCAATCAGACCATTCTTTTTCCATACTAGATGAGTTGCAGTTCTTAGAACAGAATAAATATATAATGTTCATCACCTAAGTTTGAAATTAAGCAGCTGGAAAATAAACGGAAAAAAATGAACAGAAATGGAGATACAACTAAAAAAAACTGTAGGACTCTACATGTGAAATTTTAAAGCATGAATTTTACTTAGTCAACACCTGTTTAAAAAGAAAGGGAAAAAATATTTTTATATTGGTTCCATACAGACACCAACATTATCCATTCTAGTAAAAGTTTCAACCACACATTTGAAATAACTTACTAATATTTTGGTTTTCTTAAGCATGGTGTCTCACAACATTTCAAGTCAGAAATATTTCCAATCAAAAGAGGGGAACTATTTTAAGACAAAAATCACCAGTGAAAGTCCTGATCATTCAAAAGTGAATGTACCATTCCACATTACCTTACATTCAGTTACTTGTTGAGCACCTTTCTTTGCTTCATAACATAATATCATACACACTTAAAGTCTAATTTCATGGTTTTCCATAATTCTATTCTCACTTTATCCATGTTTTCACAGCGCTTGGGTAATCACAAGTTGGCAACACAAGGGTTTTCATTTTACTCTCCTCACACTGAACTTAAAACTGATTTACATTTTAGTTTTGGGCTGTATCACTTCTCCATATTTTTCCAACCTAACTTCTTTAGTCACTGACATTGTAGACAAACAGACAGCATTTTAAAAAGACACATAAATTGAACTGAGGAAGGTTGTTGATGAAGTAAATTAGTATGTCCTTAGTTAAGCTATAGTGTCCTACCAATATATTCCCATAGGCTCTGATCCAAAGCCCACTGACTTCAGCGAGGTTTGGGTCAGATTCACTACACAAAGAACTTAATTCAGTAGTGGTAAACGAAATCCAAGATGTACGATTTGATTAAAAAATACTCCAAGTAACACTGCAAATAATGTTGATGACTTCTTCACAGCTCATACAGATTTTTAGTTCCTTAAATTACTATTTTAAAAGTCTGGAATTCATAGTTTTTGCCAACCAGATTGCCACTTAATTGAGCAGCTGTCAATTGCTAGAAAATAACTGCATCATCATCCCTTTTAGAAGAACTAGTGTGGGAAGTGAAACACTTACATGGGATCTAAAGTTTCTGGAGTCATGGTAATGAATCTGTTTTCATCAGGTGACCATGAGTCATCATTTTATCAGCAGTTTAAAGCGTTTTCACAACAGTTGAGCGTCATCAGTGCTCATGCTTAGCAATGACTGCAGCAGAATACTGAAATAGGGTGCCATGTCCTGTGGTACCATTATTTAAAGAAAAGTTTGGCTATTGAGTCAAGAAAAATATTGCAAAGTCACGGTTGGATAAGTGCTGCAGCGAAGACAAAATGTCCAGAAACTAAGCTTTTATTTGAGAACTGAAACCAAGCAATAATTTTGCTTTTAAAAATAGACTCCTTTTAAGGAAGTTGTGAACCACACGGATGAAACACAAGGAAAGAATAAAAATGTGTTGTCTCTCTTCTCCCTTTTACTCCATAGTCCAGTCAGAACAGAGTCATATATCAAATACTCAGATAACTTTAACCTATCAGAATCCATCTACATTGCCCAGGGTGGGAAGAAGCCACATGAAACAATATGAAGATTTTTATATTAAATTTTCATAACACTAACATCAAAAGCAAAAACTGCATCACTGCATCATTAAGCTGTCTGTACGTCACTTTACCAGGTACCATACGAAACACGGATTCCTTTACCTCTCAGCCTAACCTCCATCTGAACTCACTGGAAGGAATTGAAGAATTTCACCTACAGTGCAAGCTGAAGCCTCTCCCAGGACCTAAAGACATTCAGTGACCCCATGCAGCATCTCTGCTAAGCCCTAATGTTTTGCTGGACTCGGACTGAAGTCTGCTTGTAAGTTTCCCATCCCTTCCTCCTTCACTGCTGGACTCAGAGGTCAAGAAGACAGTACCACCAAGATCTCCAACAAGCAGAACAGTGCAGATGTAGAATATGGTAGTGCTGGTCAGAAATAAGGCACACGACAATTATCATGGAGGTTACACCTTTGAATTAATCACACCTAAAAAAATTACTATCACTTGGTATGGTGTATATTTAGAATCCCATACCACTGCTACAGTAGTATAGTGCTCACAGTTTGCAAAAGTGCCATTTTCTGCCACAACTGCAACTTTTAAAACCAGAGTAATTTATTTTAATTATCAAAAGAAGTAATGCAAGTTGAACCATCCTTTTACTCCTTATTTGACGCGATCCCCGTGAAAAAAAGTAGTGTTTCCACTATTGATGGTTATCCCTCTGGCTTCGTATTCCTTTCTCCTTACGCTAACACTTCAATCTCTCAACTCCTCATCCACTCATCATTTCCCCAGGCTTGAAAATTGATCCTCTAAGGTAAGTGAGGAAACTTCCATCGACTCCAGGAGGCTTAGAATTAGACCATACACTTGATTTTCTTCTCTCTACCTCCCAACTTCCTCTTTTCTTTCTTCTGGAACTTATTTACTCATCACTGTATCGCTCCATACCTGGTCCCATGAAACTGGGAATTAAATGCAGAGTTGAGAGAGAGAAATAAATTGATGTCCCTCCATCCATTATTATTGTTTTCTACTCCCTATTTTAAATCACATTTTTCCCCTAAGTCTCTTGTTATCTTCTTAAGACATTTAAGTCCTTTTACACAAGTATCATTTTCTATCCATTCATTTAGGAACAAACATCACAGCTGAGTGAAGTGTACAATGCTACTTGATAATGACAATTCCAGGCACCTGTATTTATAGTTGTTGTGAGCAATGTTGCTTTAGGAGAATACCATTCCTAGAAAACCACCATTAAACGGGTAATATATCTATTTCCTAATTTTTAAAGACCCAAACAGCAAATATAAGAACATCCAGAACTAGGTAAAACTCAGTAACTTTTAATCAGTTTGAAGAACTTTTACAAATTCTATCCAATTGTAGAAAATTTAACCTAGTGTATTTCTATTGATACGTTTGTAACCAACTACAGGAATTCCACATACAAATGTCTTAGTTTTGTAATGCGGAAAAAGAAATGGACATCAGAAAATATCGTATTTATTAGTTACTTTAACTAAGCACTCTAAAAAACCCTAGCTCTCAAAGTAGAAATCAATATGCTAAACAACTCAAAACTATACATGTAAAAAAAGCATCTGTAGTATCAGTGTACTAACTCTGAGCAGTCACAACATACAAGAAATTACTTTAAACACAAACAGTATTCCTTATTCTTGCTCTCCACTTGAGAGCACTGCATTCATGTATCTATGGACTTAATATAGCAGTAAAATACATTCACCATCCTCCGTCACTCATCATATGGAATCAGAGAAAAATTAAAAGGTAAGAAAACCTATTCATCTTCCTAGTTTTTTTTCTCTCCAAATGACTTGCAAGCATCAACAGATTTAAACACGTGTGGAAGTATCGAAAAAGGCTCCTTCAGGATAAACTGCTCATTTTCTCATTCCAGACCAAAGACAGTAAAATCTTCTACAGGTCTGTGAGTAGATCCTAAAATGACCCGTACAGTGCTGTAAGTAGATACTAGCAGGTTGTCTGACCGTAAGGTATCTTCCCGTTTCCTTCCACCTACTATTAGGGCCTATCATCAACATTGTTTCTACGCACATTTTCTTCATGGAGCACTTCTAAGATATGCAGAGACAGTTGTTAAGATGCCTTTGGTTATAAATTAACATCTTAATGATTACATGAAGATACATCAACATAGAAACAGTAAAGGATACATACACAAGCAAAAGGAAGGGGAAAACTGAACGTGTTACAGTTGTACTCTCATTTTGCTGTCCAATCATTTCCAGTACTTCATCTTTGTTTCCAAAATAAAACAGAAAAATACACTCACTGTTTCAAAGGAACTTGTAATTTAAAGCAAGCAAAAAGTTTGAAGTAGGAAGGACCAAAAAGTTTCATATACACTTCCAGCATGCAATAATTTAAATTGCTAACAAGGAACACTGCTGAAAAAATGCATTGCAGTCTGCTGGATGACCAGAGGGAACAGTGAAACCATAATTATCTTAGCTAAGATATGTGCCAGCAAAGGCCTACTGATCTGAGACAGAACAGAGCTCTTAATTTCTCAAAGTAGGAAACAGCAAAGTAAAAAAAGCTTCCCTTTAAGTTGAGCTATTGAAATGTAGTAACAATGTGTTTGGCATATGAATGAATTGCAGAAAACAGTAAATGAAATTTTTCTATTAGTCATAAAAATTACTATATTTAGTTATGCAGTTTGGCATGGAGTAAAGTCAATTTACACAATTCTGCAAGAGCAATTCTTTCTAGTTCGTCCAAATTTTTAAACAAGGCCCTAGTGATATTATTTCTCAAATCCATACAGAGTTCATGATTTTGCTTTAAGCCTCACCAATTAAAGTTAAGATTTATTTCTCAGAACGGCAGTAAAATATTTTAGCAACACACAGAGAAAGTTTAATTAAATTCATATGTCTTATTTTCCAGGTTTGGGGGTATTTTACCATACAGCACTTTATGAAGTATCAATATTTCCTAAAATTGAAAATTGCTGATCAAATTAACTTGCATAAAATATTATCTATTGTACATTATAACACTATGGCATCCAGCCACTTGGCAAGTGACGAAAGCGTGTTTAGGAGCTAACTGTAGTTTTTGTATTAAGATTTAAAGCCATTTTACTGCATCAATTATTTTATTTCAATCACTCTTAATTGTCCATAAAACCAAGCTTCGGCTCGCCTTTCAAAAATAGGCCAACTACTCCCTCTACTGAAAGTAACTGGCCATTACAGTGGAGGTACCTAAAATAACGGGTTGTTCAGAAAGCAAAGCCTTTGAACACTTATATAGATGTTTTCCTCTTAATTACGTTCCAGTCAGCTAAGACTTGAAAGACTGATAAGCTCTACTTTTCGCTCCCTTACCGAAAAGGTTAACGTACACATGCTTACCAAACCTAAAAAACTTAAAAGTAGAGAATGTAGAAGACAAGGCATGCACGAAACATTTTCAGACTCTCTAAAATACCCCTATCAATTTCAAACACTGGGAACCTAAAAGTGAGAGTATCATATTTTCTATACTCTCCCTGCAGAGAAGAGTGAGACTATTTTCTGCCTTTTAATGGAGAATCTTCTGGAGAGAAGATTTTCTTCTTCCCTGAAAAACTTACGTGAAACTTGAGCAGTCTCTAAAAAGGGAATATTCACATTAAATACAAATCCAATGAACATAAAGAAGGAAAAATTCACATACAAACCCCCTGATCTAACAAGCAAAACATTACGTACCTGTGCACAACATGAATTCCAATCACCTTTTCACATATTTATGCATTTTAGTCAAGGCAAAGTTAATTCTCAGCATTCAGTACACGCAAAAACTTATCCTTGTTTCTCAAACATTACCAGAAAGAAAGTAAAGTTCTATCTCATTGGCACTCTCAAAAGTTGTATCTGTGATATTGTTTACCTACAAATGCATGATCAATGAGAACCTGTCCGTTTGCTCAGATAGTCAGTGATGTTAAACTACCTGGCAATTGCCAGGGTACACACTGAATACCAGTAAAGTGTCTACGCTGAATCAGCAAGCTGTAATAATGCAGGTCAGTAATCAAATATCTTCATGTTTTTTATCTAGTGAAGATATTTCAACTCATACCATTTGTTTTCCTGGGCACTTACATTAATATTGATGATACCAAGAGTTCTCAGCTGAGAAAAACAATGCCTTTACTCTCAGCTCCTGTTCTTACCCACACCAGTGGCATACAGACTCAGAGTATCAGCTAAAATGTGCCCAAAATCGAAGTATTTCTCCTAACTCCTACACAGCAATTCAGAAGCAGTGAACAATATAGACCCAATACTGTCAATTTAAGGTTTACAATCATGTTAAAACAGTAAAAAACTCAAAGCAAACATCCCACTAAATGATAGCAGTTTTCCTTGGAAAAGAACACAAAAATTAAGTGTTCTGGTCTGCTTGTTGAACTGGTTGGTTACCCACAAAACCAAGCTTCAACAGCTTCCACAGCCTGATCAGTCAGGAAGGTTTTTATAGCCGCCCTCCAAAAAACACAAGCTTATCCATAGTGGAAAAAACACCTTCTGTTAAGAAAAATCCTGGAAAAAATATTTCCAAGAGAAAAATATATTGCGCTAATCACTTCAAAATGTATGAATTACTTAAACTACCCTAGACATACAGGGAAACAGGAGAGAAGGTCCAAAAGAGAAAGTTTCACAATTTTTACTGAACAATTAGTTTGATTTATAAGTTGATAAAGTTACAGTAGAAGAATTATGAAGTGCTATGTTTACTACAGAATGTTTTGAAAAGCATTAGTTTTCAGATACATAACCAAAAGTCAGAGACCGTTTGCAAAATAAAGCGCATTTTACTGGATGTAGGTCAAGTAATCCCTGAAAATGGAAAGAGGCAAAAGAAGATGCAAATAGAGAGTCAAGTGTGGTGAACAGTTTAAGAACTTGCTATGCCTTAAACCTGGAACTCTTGGATAACCTGGGAATTACAGGAATAATATTGCAAGATTACGGTAAGAGAAGAATCAAGCCTAAATTTTATTTCAGGTAGCAAATACTGTTTTACTGAGAATTCATGCAGTTTCTAATTCTAGTTACACACGACTAATCACTTTTAGTTACACAATTTCAATCCTCAACTGACCTCAGACACACTCTGCCGTGATACTGCAGCAGTTCATGAAGTTTGCTTCCAAAGACAGAGAAAAGCTGACACAAAATAGGCTACTTTGACCAGAAGCCTGAAGAATGCACCTCTTCATCATCAACTTCAAAAATCAACGTACACACATATTCTAAGCAGTACTACAGATTTATTTGTTTTTTAAATGAAAGCTGTGACATTCTACTTACCTTAATGACAAATTTGTTGGATGCCATGGTAGGTCAGTGTAAGCTGGTCCTATAAAAGTATCAATTAAAACTGATCAGCACTATAGAAAAACTCAGATCCCTACATGAACTGAGAAGGATTTTTTAAAATATATTACTCACTGTCTTCATTATTGCTGTTCTTCAAACCCTATACTCTGCTATAAGAAGACCAAGAAAAACTCTTATTTAAAGGAGGATTACTTAGCTACCCACATTGGTTTCTTTTAGTGAAACTTGTAATTGTTCAGGCACTTAGCATCCAAAACAGGAAATACAAAATTAGAACTATTTTTCAGACCAGTACCAAGACAGAGACAAACCCACCTAACTTATCCTCAAGAAGCCTTTCAGAGAACAGCAAACTAAACCTGGAATATTCTTATACTACTGTCTCAACCACTGGACCCTACGTATAAAGCCCAGGACTAGTTTATCTTTCAAAATAATAGCTTCACATACAATCCCATTGCATAGCTTAAAGAATGAATGAAGAAGAGGGAATACACAAAATTTAAAAATGCATTGCTTTCAAGAAAATATTATCTTAATACAAGAATAATACCTGCTGTAGTCAAGAGAGTCCTCAAATCTACATAAAGTTCATCCCTTCCTATCTTGTGGATACTCCACGTCTACTTAGCTAGGGAGCCCACAACAGCCTGCACACATCAATGGCCCTATAGCAATAATATCCTCCATCATGCTCTCTTAACAGGGGCTCAGCAACACTAAGCAAATTTCAAAACTTGCAAACTTGCTTTCAGACCAAGCAGCAGTAAGCAAACTTTAGAACTGAGACACCCATTCACTACCCGCAGTTCTGGTAATCAGTAGTATCAGAGTTGAAACCAGTTCAAAAACAAAGCACAGTTTTGTTTTGGTTTTTTGGTTTTTTCTTTTTTTTTTTTTTAAATAAGAAACCACGGCTTTTGGTGTACCTAGTATGCATATACAAAGATATATACACATTACGTATATTTAAAATTTTAGACTACTACATGCATGAAGTAATGTGACCTGAGCGTTAGCGTGTGCACAAAAGTAAAGTGAACTTTGGGCACCCTCTTCTCTTGCTTATCCCAAACAGGATTTAGATTGCTTAATTTGGGATACTGAGTGAGGTACATGCAGCTGCACAAACCCCAACCCTGTCTCTGACCATTCCAAGTAACTCAGGAAGCATTAATTCATGATGGAAGTTAAATGCAGCCTCCCTTGGGTACAAGAAGAAACCTTAAATTAATTGCTAAAATTCTGCCCCCCTCCATCCCCAGAAGAACACTGCATCTCACTCAAATGACTACAAGCTTCAAGCCTGCTTGCAAGCCAAACCACAACTGCAGTCACCTTCCACACCAATTTCAGTTTAACTGCCTTATTTTTTTCTTCTCCAAACTGACAACAATTATGCTCACAACACTGAAACTACAGGGGAAGTTCATTCTTCTCCACATAAATGGGAGCTAAGCGCTCACTTGTCAAAAGGTAAAAAAGTCAGGTTAAATTCATGAACATCTTCCCACCTAAGCTCACAATGTTGGGATTCAGAAGACACATGGAACAGGTCCTGTGGTAGCCAATTAATATCTACAAAAACCCAGGAACAAAAAAAATTAAGCTACATTCTATTCTCACACAGGATAGGAACAGAGGCAACAAACAAGGAAGAGACACAGACCGGACAGAACATCAGGAGAACAAGAGTCTTGGTAGACTGGCAGAAGACAGAATACACAAACAATACAGCTCAAGCTTCGAAATCAAGAAAGCAAGCATCAGTAGCTGCTGCCTGCAACAGACAAACTGCAACAGAAACTAAACTGGGAAGAGAGCTGCCTTTTACACTCTGAAGTTTCCTAAAGGATTAGCCTCTTAATAAGATGGACAAAACTGGTCAATTTTGTAACAGATGTTACAGCAAAACAGCGAGAATGCAGGAAGACATGCCCATTTCTCACTGCATACTTCAGGTTATTGTAAAGCACTGTGATAGAGCTGTCAAAATTTAAGGATACAAGTCAGGTTGGTGATACATGCCTGTCAGACACTACACTTACATATTTCAAAAAGCATCCGTCATCCTTATTTAACTTCAAAAAGTAAAAAACAAGACACACTTTACAACTACATAGCAAAGCACAGCTAATTCTGATCTTAAGATTCAACAGTAATCATTTTGAACTAAATAAACACTTCCATTCCAAAGATCCAAATGTTGAGACACCAGCTTTCAAAACAAGGACAAGAAAACATGAAATTAACAAGGGCACAATTCCATATATGGGCTCAGGAAAAACTCCCAATTACTTAAATGATTTTTTTCTATATATCACATCAATATTCAAGCAGTAAGAAACAGAAACAGTAAACGGATCATAAACAGTGAGAAGTAAAATGGTTGTACTCTAACGAGGTTAAAATGAGTTTGAACTGAGAACCATCCTGCAAGTAACTACTGAAAATAAACTATAATATAGTTAATAAAATGTTTCGACTATTAATCAAAGTTATTAATCAAATTATTAATCAAAGTTCGAGCTTTTCAGCTGCACAGTAATAGTACGCAGAAAGTTACATAGAGTAAATTGAATTTTCAAATAACAGTCATGCACACAGAAGCTGGAATACCATGCCTTGTGCCACATGATTATCACACTCCCTTGCACAAAACAGCCCCAGAAACTTTTCTATCCTATCGGAGTAAGGTCTGTCAACTTTAACACAATGTAAGGAACAGTGCTCTGGACCACTTGGGACATTATATTTCAATTCCATTAGGTAGTAAGGCACTACCTCTGTAGAAGTAAACATAGTAGAACAACTATAAGAAGAATCTTAGTAGGAGACAAAACTCAGAAGTTCTTGAAACAGCAGCTGCTAGAAATAGGTCAGAAGAGGTACCAGAGATAAATGGCAGCCACCAAGTAAAAACCAACTACGCTTCTCAGTTCTTCGTAACGGTGTACAAGATTGTATTCTTGGTGTTCAGGAACTACAGGGAAGGAGTACCCACTCCATCACGCAAACCAAAAAGCAAGCAGTAAGATATAACATAGCCCTTTCAAAACACCACAAAACCTGGGCATGTACGACTCATCAGATTCTCTTTAAAAAAAAAAAAAGTCTCACAGCAGCATTTCAGGATTGGGTTTTTAATTTTAATGAAAGGCTACTATCTAGAGCTTAACTAATGATCCCTAACTCCTCCACCAATCAAAAAAAAAGTCAAAAATAGGAAAAACAAGAAACGGCAAAATGTAGGGGAATGTTAAATGCTATAGTCTCTTCATCAAGCAGCTAGAACAGTAACATGAAGTTAGGAAATCTGTAATTACAAACACGATTTGCTGGAGCGCACCATCAACTAAGGGCTCCTACAACAGCAGTGGCAATATCAAACAAGCCTAACATTCACAAGGAATTACCTGTACCTCGGGATACGGTAAAACACAAGGTAATTTGCCTCATGCTTCCAGGAAAGTAGTTTACCTAGATTGTACGTAATTTTTGAACTGCATATAGCATACAATTCACAATGGTGCTCCAGGTCTGTGAACCGAAGAACAATATTTGGACTGCTAATGTTTTATCGCTAATCCTTATGGTAGCAATAATATGAAGAAGAGCTGCAACAAAACATTCCAGAGCATCATCTCCTCCAAATGCTCACGTTCTCCCTGAGAACAAACAAAGCATGTGGATGAACCAGCTGAACTTATTCCGGCATCACCAACCTCTTTTTCGTAACAATTTGCCGTCCACAATACTGCTGTTGCAAGAAGTCTACTACTACTGATGTGAGGGGGTCTGCTGGCAGGCAGAAATCCTCTCCAAATGCAACTTACAAAATAATAAAATGGAAGAAAAAAAAGAAAGAAAAAATATGTGCAAGAAAAGTCACCTTTGGTTCAATTTGCTTTTCATGGGAGTAAGTTGACTTTGGGTGTTTGCCAACTACCCCACTCTCTACACTGACCATATAAATAACACAAAAGAAATACAGCAGACGGAACAAACCTAAGCAAGTTTTAGAAAACCAAAAACAATACATCTAATGTGTGAACGATCAGAAAAGTCATAGAACTGTCACAAATTAAAAAATACCCAATACTAAGATATCAGAAAATCAGGAAAAACACCCATAAATCGTACAAGGAAAAAAAAAAAAAAAAAGAAAGCCCCAAAA
>VZSC01010764.1:29292-55043 GCA_013398225.1 Steatornis caripensis
CGCCACCGCAGCGGCTCCCTCAGGCCATCACCTCAGGCGTGTCTCTGGAGAGGAAAGCGAGACTGAAGGCTGGGATGCGGCCGCTGCCCGCAGGAGCCTCCCGGCCGAGGGTCCCAGCCGCCCCGCGGCAACGCCGCTGCCGCAGCCGCGCCGTACCTCCTCCCCGCGCCGCGCCTGCCTCCAACGGTTCTAACGGCTCCTCTGCCCCCAAGCAAGATGGCTGCCGAGCACAAGCTTCTTCTCCCCTATCCAAAATGGCCGCCCGCTGTAGCCGCCGGCAGCCCTGCCCTGCCCGAACCAAAAATGGCCGCCACCGGGGCACCCGCACGCGAGTGGCTGAGGAGTTATCCGGACTCCGCGAGCGAGCGCTTCTCGCTGTCACGTGACGCAAGGCTTGGCCAATAGCGAGCGGGAGGAGGAACTCCTGCCCCACCCCGCGCTAGTGTTTGCCCCATGCTGCAGCGGGGAGGCGGGGCGTGAGGCCGTTTCCGACCGTTTCCGGCCGTTTCCGGCCGTTGGGGGTTGAAGTGCGCGGGGGAGGCGCGCGGCCTTGCGGGTCCGTCCCGCTGAGGCGCTGGCGCTCGGATGTTGTCCCTACTTCGCTGAGAGCTGAGGTGAGCGCCCGGGGGCGGCCGGGCAGAGCGCCCTCCCCGCCTGCAGCCTCTTGCCTGCCCGAGGAGAGGAGAGGAGAGGGGAGGAAAGCCTTGGGCGCCCCGGCCCTTCCCGCCGTGCCGTTCTGCCGCTGTCTGCGGGGACCCGCTTCCTCGTCTGGCTCCTGCGCCGCAAGGTCACCGGGACGCGGGGATACGCGGGGTGGCGGCTGTGGGACGCGCCGCGGCCTGGCCGAGGGTGGCGGGGCCGTGGCCGAGGGCGGCTTGCTCGGGCCGGGCCGCTCCACTCCCCGCAGCGGCTCGGAGCTGGCTTTGCTTTGTGGGCCAGGTGGCGTGAAGCTGTGAAATCTCCAGAGCGTGGTGGAGGGACGGCGCGGGGGGTTAGCAGGACGCGTTTCTCCTCTCTGGTGGGTGAAGGTGGGCAGGTGTAAGAACGTTGACGATTTGCACGTCTGTAGCTGTTTAAACCAAGAAGTTATTTTGATGTAAAAACTGAGTGCATGTGCTTTTTTTTACCTGTAGTTGGTAATTTTTAATGAAACCCCAGAGGGTTTCGCGTTCTACTTAGGCAAGGATTTGTTTGCTAAGTCATAGTTTGTAGTTTCTGAAGACCGAAGTCAGGCATAGCTGCTACCCTGGGCAATGTAAAGTGATGTCAGAAGCATTGCAGCTTGTTTGCCCTGCCAGTTAAAAGTTCTGTGTTCTGTTAGGAGCTCAGTCATTTAATTTTATTTACTGGGGAGGGGAGGGGGGGAATGTGTAGTTTGAAACTGCTTTGGTTCAGACTTCAAATATTTACAATCTGAAGCAGTAACATTTGTAATTAGAAAAACAGGGCAAACTAACAAAGCCTTGAGATTTAGCGTGCCAAAGCTTGAAGCAAATGCGGCAATTAACATTTCAAGATGTCTGAATTGAGGTTATTTTTATAGCCTTTTTTTTTGAGTTCACAAAGTAAGACTTTCTTATGTCATTTTGTGTTTTAATCATCTGTTGCGCTGTAATTAAAGTTATTAACATTCAGGTTCATCTGTTCTGTGCTATTATTATAAAGTAAAAAAAAGGGATTTCTGGAATATATTTAAAATAATAAATTATCTCTGCCTAGGTAGATGCCAGTTTGCAATGAGTCTTAAAACCATCTGGAAGGACTACAAAGTTCTGATTGTTATGGGAACTAGCCTTGGGCTGGTGCACTGGGGGTGGTTTTATGTCAAGTCCAGTCCTATTTTCCAAGTGAAGACAGAGGACTTTGTTCCAGAACCTGGGATTGTGGCATACGTGATGCAAAGTGATCACAAAAATAAAGAACAATAGCATTATTGCTATGTATTATGGGTAAGTTGCCTAATTAGTTGTGTCTGCATCTTTCAGGAGCAGATGAGTCAATTAGATCAGAATTTTCTAACAGATGCAGTCTTGCTGCTGTGACTTTAGTCTTCCAGAGTTTTATTCTTTTTTTCTAACTGAGTTAATCTGGTAGTTACAGGGACCCAACAAATGCATCGTACATCTCAAACTACTGCTAAACACTGTGTGATAGGATCAATTAAGTGATGGTATTATAGGTCTTAAAGATCTTTAAAAATGAACTCCAGTAACTTCAAGGCAACAGACAAACTCTCATGACTGGGTCTGCAGAAGTGTTCTTTCAGGTTTGAACTGCCCTGAAATAATTGTATCTTCACATAGTAACATTCTGTGTTGCTAGTAGGGATGGTAATTAACAATAGGAAACAAACAAAATCAAGTATGAGAAGTCTGAATGCTGCAGAGATTACATAGGAATGTAAATAAATATCCCTTTAAGTTTTGAAGTGCTTAAGAACTGAAAAAAAAATCATGTTAGGTATCTTGAAGTAAGAAACCTTTCTTTCAGAAGCAGAGATTTCTTAAGACTTGTTTGAACATTAAAAGCTTTTGCTTCTGAAGTGGTTGCCTGCGAAGCACTCCTGAGGAGTTCAGTTCTTTCGTTCTCAAGTCAAAACATGTTAACATCGCTGTAGTTTTGACACTTTCATACAATTCAATGCAATTTATAGTGACCTGTTATTTTTAGACCTGCAGGTAAAACAGCATATAAACTAGTGGTCAGAACTGAAGTTATTAACAAACATGTAGAATTTGTGTACTATATGCTTGTAGTGTGTATAATAATAATAGTTTTTCTCCGTTAAAAAGCAGTATAGTTTGGTATTTGTCCTTATGCGAGTTCTTTGTGAAAAATAAAATAGCAGTTCCAGCTATGCAGTGTTGTCCTGAGATCGCCTAATACCTTTCTGTTTTTTGTTGTAGGTATAACTAGTTTTGAAGCTTTTCATCTGTGAGCGTTGCCAGAAGAAGAGATGAGGAAAGATAGCTGGACTAGAAAGAACTTTCTGCTTGTGGCAGGACTGTCACTTTTAGGTGTGCATTTTGGAAGCATGCTCGTAAACTTTGTTGCAAAAAAGTCTGCTCGATCACATTCAGAAGCTAAAAAAGATCGTCATGAATGAAATAGCTTGCTGCTGTCATGTTTCAATTCCACAATAGGATTTAGGCCTCATTTTAAGAGATAGATGATGAGTAATCACATGAATGTCGTAGTACTGTATGTGCTGTTTCTCATTTAAAATAATCCTTGGCTGCAAAGAATTGAAATGTGCCACTTCAAATTCTAAATGTGTTATGAATTCTAGATCCAAGTAAAAATAAAGTATGTTTTGTTGGCCAGAATTAAAATCTTACTTTGAAAATGTCTCGTCTTGAAGCTAAAAAGCCTCCCTTAGTTATTAGTGAACCTTTAAGTAAAGATACAGTTAGTCAGTCACTCTCTCTGCTGAGCGGAATATTAAAATCTTGCTATGGTCCTGCTGGTAGACTGAAACAGCTCCACAATGGTGTGGGCGGCTATGTTTGTACAACTTCACAGTCTTCAGCTATACTCAGTCGTCTTTCTGTCAGTCATCCTGTGCTAAGGGTTTTGACGGCCTCCGTACAGAACCACGTATCCCGCTTCAGTGACTGTGGCTTATTTACTGCCATTCTTTGCTGTAGTTTGGTTGAAAACTTTAAAAGCTTGGGTGTTGCATCTTGCACTGTTGTTAAAATAAGCAAACATCTTTTGAGTTTATGTATTGACTACCTCAAATCTGAGGCCTGTGGTTGTCGAGTGTCCATAGATTTTAGCGGCGTTGAGACTCTTCTTTGTTTGGTACGTAGCATATTAACAAGCAAACCTGCTTGCATGCTTAATAAACCAGAAATGGATCATCTCACCGCACTGATTTTAAAGGCTTTTATGTTTACTGTTCCATGTCATGTTGAGACTAAGGCTGTTTTAGGAAAGTGTATAATAGTACCTGTGAAAGGTAGAAGAGTTGTGGATTCTACGGTTCTTCCTGGGCTACTGATAGAAACATCAGAAATTCAACTGGCAAAACCGCTTACTGTCAAAAGGACTTGTTCAGATGTGATCAAGATAGCGCTTTTCTGTGTGTCCATGTCAGGAGACTGCTTCAACCCTGAAGAAGGAACTATAACAGTCCATCATGGAATTTCTCTAGAAATGTCAGAGCTGAATCACTTGCTTAATGTAGGAAAGCAGCTGGTTAATGACGAGGTCAGCCTGGTAGTGTGCCAGAAAGTTATCCACCCATCCTTGAAACAGTATCTCAAAGAGAACCATGTCATGGCTGTGGACAGAGCTGGGCTAGCTCTGATGGAACCCCTGAGCCGGATGACAGGTAACAAGCGAGTTTTCTGTACAAAACAATTGTCCTTAACGTCCAACTCGTAATGAAAACGTGTCTGGGTTGGTGTCATTACAGAGTAAGGATTCTCTTATTTCTGTCTGTATCCTAGGTTAGCAGCCAAGTGAAAGTTGTTCCTGTCTGAAACGCCTTTTTTTAAGGCGAGATTGGTCTTTTGCAGGCTCTAGCGATGACATACTGCACACGTGATTACCAATTGCTGCATAAGGAATATCCAATTACAGTAACTGTTTGCGAATGTAGATTGTTTTCAAACTCTCGTTTAGTGACAATAAAACAATTACATTTTAAATCTTAAACTATCACTAAGTCTTGCGCTTTGAAAACACGTTGGCTTCTGTTTGTGATTTCCTGTGTAGATTGAAATGTTAGGTATTGAAGAATACATGTAATTTAAAAAGCCAAGAGGAAAAAAGTTCATGCTTTATGAAATGCAACAGAGAGCTCTTCCAATGACAGTAATACAGACTGTTCTCTACGTTCTTAATTGAACAGATTCAAAGCCTATAGCTTCCTTGCATTCGTTGTCTCCCAGTTGTTATGGCAGTTTGAAAGACGTACGTATTGAGAGTTTTGGGTCGAAACACTTTGTGCATCTAATTCCTAAGGACACAGTTGTCTGCAGCTTGATACTCTGTAACAGAAATGAAACAGCATGGGATGAAGTGAAGGTAGGCAAATTTTCTTGAAATCTTTCTTGAGAACTAATATTTTTAATGGAAAAATAAAGTCATGAGAAATATAGATACTGTGAGTTTAGGAAAGTGATTTTTTTCAGTACGTAAATGGAGTTCAGTTTAAGTATACGCTTTCAAGAAAGCTATTCAGTTTGTTTTCAGAATTTCAGAATCCTTGAAGTGCTCATATTCATTTAAAGCCTCTGTACAGGAAGTTGTTTGAGACAAACATTTTTCACCTGTTCTTGAGACTGGTGCTGGATAAATATTTTCATTCTCATTACTTGGTCTATGAGAGCGTGAAGAAAAAATTGCCCAGCAAAAGGCCAGCAGCAATACCTGCAATGGTAGTCAAGCTTAGTTTTGCGTTGAATAGTTGCTCTAGAAATGTCGTTGATAGTGATTGATTTTGTTTTTATATAAAACTCTGTTCTGCAAAAAGAAATAAAATACAGCTTTTTTTTGTTTCTGCTTTTCCATACTAAGTGTGGACAAATAAAGACAATTTCTCATTAAGTGAAAATGGTTTTAGAAATCACTCAGCAACTTTATATCCACGCATAATTCAAGCTTGTGAAGTCTGTACCAGAAACTACTGAAAAATATTACTCCAGTAGTTTTTTCAATGGGGCAAAACCTATTAATCATGGTACGAATAATGACAAATTCATATGGTTTTCAGCGCGCCTGTGAAACTGCAGAACACGTGTTACAGTTAACAATCAAGGAACCTTTGGCATTGTTAGGAGGTGGCTGTACAGAAACTCACTTGGCTTCTTATATAAGACACAAGGTACGTAAGACATAAGTTTTTTTGAAACTGCTTAATATACTTAAGTAAGAATTTACGTAGAATCTCTGCTACAGTTAAACCACTTGCCTTTCCTAGGTTTACGGTTACATTTTGCTACTATAAAACAAAAGGATCTTTTTGAAGCACTTAGTGCTGATGCAGCCTTTTTCAGACTTTTGTTAATACTGTATTTGTACTTGTTAATCTTTTTATAAGTATCCATTATAGTAAGTGCTTATTTTTGAAGTTTTAAAATAAAAATGTGTAGAATTTCTATATTGGAAGATAATCATCCAGAACTCAGCTTTGACTTGTCTAGAAATCTTTCCTATTGTGGAACAGTGACCGCATTAACAATTTTTTTTAGTTGACTGAACCATCCATTTAACAAAAAGCACAGTACTATATATGTTTAAAATTATTTCTTAAGTGTTCTAATTTTCTAATTTTTGGGGTTTTTTTTCAGAGTTTTAGTCTGTCCAACAACAGTTTTAAAGATCTGGATTGTTCTCGGACACAATACCAATTGGTTGCTGATGGTTTTTGCCGTTCCCTGGAGTCTGTAGCTTGCTCTCTGAATCATGATGGTGGAGAAATTCTTACGGATGCAGTTTATGGACACTGTTGGTTTGTTCCATCAGGTTTTCCCTCTGTCTCTAATTGGTCAGATTTAGTTTCAAAATGTGGCTGTGGGATTAATGGGAACACTGAGAATCTCAACTGGCGCCTTTTGCAAGGCCAGTTTGGCTCTCCTGTCATACAGGGTTGCCCTGAAGAGCCCTCAGTAAAGGTTGCTGACTTTCTGACGTTGGACTGTTTTGCTGCGAAGTGTAGTGGCCTCCAAGTAGCTCTGGAGACAGCCAATTTGATTTTGGATCTCTCATATGTAATTGAAGATCAAAACTAGCTCTGATCTTACGTTGACTGGTGTTGCACAGCAAGATACTTAATCGAAAGCAGGGTACTGCAGAACGTGTTAAGATACTTTAAATGGTTAGAATATGGACAACAGACCGAAATTTTAAATCAAGCAGTTGGCCATTAAGTACTCTTCTGTTAATCTGCTGTGCCCTCAAGCATTTTCAAATGTTTAACATTTTGTTAGGATGCTTAAACAATTAGCCAGATACACAGTGAATCATACTAAGATAGGACTTAAGAGTATTCAACTTAGCGTGTTCAGAAGAGTGAATGACACTTCAAAAATTGAGTTTCTTATGTCCTGGGAGATTTGAATGTTCTCTCTCAGTAAAGAAGTGCTGAATTTGAGGACCTCTGGATGATATTCCCTCTGCATTAAGCAAAGTTTTGGATGTTTCTCTTAGCTCTATGACATCTTCAAAGGAAGGAGAAAATGGATTCACTTGCTGAGAAAACATACGTTAAGGATTAGAATTTACTTAGACTCAGCAAAAGCTTTACACATTCAAACAGACTTCTGTATTGCAGCAGAACTTTGTCGCTGGTATTTCTGATTTTGTAGGTTAGAAAGAAGGCTTTCATTAGCAAGTATCTTGAGCCACTTGTTTTCAAATTTTGTTCTGAAGATCTTGCCACCAAATACTGTTGCACTTTCTGTTTCTAAATGACTGAAAGATTTTAATTCTTATGTAATTTATTTAGCAAATTACTAAAATTCAACCTGGAGATCTTAAGGTAGCAGGTAGGTAATGGAAGATATGAAAAGAAATGGCAGACTGGAAAAAAAACTTTTATAAAGAGGACCTTGATTGTCTTCTGTGGAATGTGGGACGGTTTATAAATAATGATATTTCTATCATTTTAGCAAAGCTGCAAGAAAGAATATCCCACTTACCATTCAATTAACTCTTAGACTGTGCATAGCTTCTTTTCTTTTAATGAAATAAGGCTATACACTGCTCAGGCTTGTTTTGATCTTTAAATAAGGCTGTAGACTGCATGATCGAAACTTTTTCTCATTTTCAGCTTGCATGTAAGATCAAAAGAAGTGTTATAATTTTTCTTGAACTCATTTTCTTTGCCCCTTTTCTCCGTCTTTGTTTTCTGTCATGAGGGACAAATAGTTCATGACATGCTTTTCCAGAAAACATCTGAGTTAGTTACAGACTAGTCTGCCTATTTGTTTCCTGGTCTCTTAAGTTTTTAATACCTTTACTGCATGTGAGCAGTAGAATTGTCTTGTATAACTCAGTTTTAAATATGTAATTAAAACCAGATCTTTCCAGAGCTTTTGTACGAAGTCTTTCATTTTAAGAGCACTAATAATCATTTTCTCACTGGAAAAAATGAAAAGTTATTTGAAGTTCTTTATCTATTTATGACCTGAAATGATTGCTTCAGAGCTGTAAGGCATCCTTTGGGAATTTGTGGAAGAATGTTTGAGGGGTTGAGATGGAAGCTCTTCAAAGTTGATCACTAAAAATGCTCTTTACATATCTTGATCCTCCCATATAGCATGAACCATGAAGCCAAATGATGGTGTATATCTTAAGGCACAGAAGAATCTTGGTGATACTTCATCTAATTATGAGTCTCTAACTCAGTGTTCAATTAGAGTATTTTACTTCCTATGATAGCAACTGCTTGCATGGTGCAAAAATGTTGAATTTAGTGACTACAGCTGTGAAGTGAAAATTAAAACAATATGTAAGTAGAAGTAGTTGCTAGTGGTTTTTTATCTCTGTATCTGAAGGTTGGTTCACAGCTCCTATAAAACCGTTTAGCTTTGAGTCTTCTTCCCGCCCCTCCTCAGAGTTTTAAGAAAATCACGTTAGAAAATACTGAAAGAATGAAATGTAAGTTTTGGTGAGTAGGTAAAAATTCACTTGTACTGGAACCAGAGATTGTTTCATGTCTAGATAGTTCTAATAACAATGACTTTTTGTCTCCCTCTGTGAAAAGGAGAAATAAGTGGCTGGCACTGCTGCTTACGGCAGTTCAGGTTCAGTTCTCAGTTGTGCTACAGTCTTCCTGAACCTTTAGTGGTTAGGGTTACCCTAACTTTAATGAGTAACATAGGAATACAACTTGGGATGCTATTGGAAAATGCAAGTAAATAAAATTTTGACTCTCAATCCAAGAGCAACATCAAAATAACTTTGCTGAACTCCTGCAATTTCTGATAAAACTTAGGTGGAAAAATGGTGGGTTTTCCCCTATGTGCTTTGAAATTGATGAAAAGAAAAATCTGCAGTTGTAAGTCCTCTGAGAAGCCACTACGGTTTTATTCCTGCTCGCCTTGGAGGAATTTAGTTTGCTCAGTGGGAAAAATTAGCACTACACAAGTATTATTGAGACAGAGGTGTTTTTCTGATCATGACCTCAGTCATGTCTGACTTCCACAGATTCCTCAGAGGCTATTAATTTAAGGTTTAATAATTCTATTGGTAATGCACAAGAAGTAAGAACATTCATCTTCAGCCTTCTCAGCTGTGTTAGTGCTCCAGGCCTAACAGGAGCAAAAAGAAATGCTGATACTATAATCACTCAAGTCAGCATATTTAAGTTGCCAGTTTAATATAGTTGCTCCTTAGTTTAGTATTTCAGTTTTCGTTTGGTATTTCAGTTCCCATTTGTTATTTAAAACTTCAAAGTGAAGAAGACCTGAAAATGTTGATTAATTTAGGGATTGTTAGTATTTCTATTATTGTGTCCTATTTTGAGCAGCTATACCATTACAGATTACTGTTTGGCATTGGCAAAGAATGCAGAATACCTGCTTTTCACTGCTTCTGCTCCTGGTTTGTGAATTTGTAGGGTCACTCTGAGCCACATCTGAAGTCTTTGTCTGTCTGTTCCACTATCTATGAAATGGGAGCAAAGATAACTCTTCTTAAGGCATGGAGATTTGTGGGTGAAGAGTTCTAAGTAAGATCCAGGTGTATAGTGAAGAACTACTTGCTGCACAGGAACAAAGAAATGCGTAATTGAAAACAAACTCAAATCCTTGCTAAATTATTACAGGCATTTCATTAAGGGAACTTTGGCCGGGATTTATGTAGACTTCTTAAACTAATCTGCTAGGGAAAACTCCCCTGTTCTCCCTGTATATTGAACCTGGGTGCATTTGTTTGACATTTCAGCAGCAGTGTATTATTACTGTTGCTAACAGTATTCTGATTTATTGCCTTACACCTTCAGTGTACGCACCATGAGAAGTGTGACCTTACAGCCCTGCGCAGGAATGGTTGAATTTCAAAATAAGCACTGTCAGGCACCTCGCTGATCTGTGCTGTATCATGTGTGTCTTGTGAGTACATGTTCTGCATGTGTTTCAGACCAGATCTTTGTATAATGCTAACTGGTGTACATCCTTGAAGACAGAGTAGAAACAGATTTATGAGTTCAGGAAACCTAACCTTACTGTATCAATAGCATAACACTGATTTTACAGAAGAGTTTGGGCATTTTTGTGCGAACCAGCTGTTATAGTGTTAAATCTGTCCCATTAAGAGAAGACAGTATTTATCGTTGTCAAAGCTTGTAAGAAAAATACTGCCTGGAATATCGCAAGTGCAGTAGAGCATGTACAAAACAATTCACCTTACCCAAAAACAACTTTTGAATTTTACTTGCGCCCTTATTTTGCTAAGCTGAGTAGCAAAAGGTAGTATTTGTCACATTTTCAGCAGTGCCACATGAACAGTTATTTAAGTACTGCACTCTTCAATCTCAGAAAAATCAATATCTGTGAGTCAGTCAATATCATAGGAAAACTTTAACTGTTTTTATATTTACTCTTGTTCTGAAGATGCAGAAACAGTCTTTTTATTGCAAAGAGACTGCCTCCAGCATGCTTATAATCTGTGCAGACAGGCTTTTTGAGAAGTCAGTTGCTAGTCTCTTTACGATGTTTATTTCAAGAATTTTAGTAGCTTTTATCCAGTAATGTAAATAGGAGTTATTACTGCCTGCTTGTCAGCAGAGACAAGTTGCACAGTACTAAAATAGATTTTTAGCCAGTAACACTGTGATCTTAAATTCTCAGTTACAAAATACCTTGACTTCTTGTCTATATACATCACACTGCATAAATTAGTCATGCACATTATAAGCTCAGAAGTATATACAGATTTATTCTTTATGCTGGAAGCAAAAATGTAGTCACAGCATATGTAGAGAAAGCCACCATGTCATTAGTCCAGCCACCAATAAAATTAATTGCAGAATAGGTGCCAGGAGTGGGCTGGGCACTTTGTACCTTTACTGTGTTGACTGCCATTATTCTTGACCTAGATTTACATTAAGCATATTTATATACCTTGTAGACATACCTCCTGCAGCATTTTATTTTCATACCTTACTACAAATGTCTTTGTAAGTGTGAACTTTCAAATCTGCTTGCACATGAAAAGCTTTTATTCAAGCTTTTGTAATTTGCCTGGAAGGCCACAGCTGTGTACCGCCTGGCTTTTGTGAGCTGGTTATTGGTCTCTTTGTTATTTTCTGTCCTGGCAACATCAGCTCTCTTCAGGTACGCATTAAATACTAGCTGCTTATTATTACAACACCATTGCATGTCTGCTAAGCATTTGTGTGGCGGCATACCACAATGTTGACAGCTATTCCTCATCAATAACTTTCTATTTATAAACCAGTAAGTCTTTTTACAAGTAGAGAAGCTGAATCACCCTTTAATCTTATAAAGCCACCCCTAGCATCTTCACCCGTAAGGCTTATGATATTGTTAGTCTGGTCTATTACACCTGGTGAGTATTGGGTAAAAAAAAAGGGGAGGTTGAGGGATAAAATGAGTTCCCTAGTCTGTAGTGAAGACTCAGAAGGACTCTGTGTCATCACTTGTGTGTGGGGGCTATGCAGGATCCTCTGCTGATGGAGGTTGTACTCAAGGGTGATGACCGGGAGATTTTCAGGGAATTTAGGGACTGTGGTAGTTCCAGTTCTTGAAAGACTTTGACTTCGAGAGGCAGAAGCACAACTATTACATCATCATTTATTACTCCTTGTTCATGTGCCGTGGGTTTGTCTTAGGGGTTTTGGTGCAGTGGATTGGATTATGAGTGTGGTTTTGCAGGTTAATGTCTGGGTTGTCCATGGCCACTGCCAGGTGCCTACCCAGCTGCTTGCTCACTCCCTGCCTCAACATTTCAGAGGAGAAAACAGGATGAAAAACCTCCTCTCCCTGTTTCTCACACTTTTCCCCCCTCATTCCTTGTTGCTGAGTGGCATTTTGCCCTTTTTGAAATCTGTTTATGCAGAGGTGCCGCTGGCATCGCTGATGGGCTGGGCAGTGCCCTGTGGTGCAGTGGCGGGAACAGGACTCTCCCCACAGAGGCTGTGCAGCCCCTGCCGGCACCTCTGAAATACCTCACAGGATGCCATTTTGTGAGCCCTCTCTTGTCAAAGTATGTGGAAAAATTGCTGATTTTAAAGGAACTCGGAGGGGAGGAAAGAGCCAAGGAAAAGCACTGGAGATTTTAGCAAAGCCTAATCCTGGAGGAATTGCTGGGGAAAAAGAGGTTTTTGCTCTGTGTGGTGAGTGCTTCATGAGGGGCACGTGCCACTCCTGGAGATGAGCCATCTGAAAGGGCTGACCAAAAAACAGGCAGGGGCAAAGAAAAACCCAGCTTCTCTCGGATGTGGATGGTGTAAAGGTGTGGTTGCTGATGGCTGTTACCTAGGGCAGGTGTGACAGGATGCCATGCTTTCCTAAGAGGCAAATCACTGGGACCCCTCTGTGGAGAAACAAGGGTCAAAGGACTGAGGAGCTTCCTGAAATGGATGTGTTCTGGGAAGGCTGAAATAGCTTCCCAGTATCTTTGAGAAGGAGAATGACCCAGGAGCTGCTTCGTGTGGGGCTCACTGGCTGGACTTCAGATGGGAAGACAACTCACCTGCACCCATAAAAGCTTCCTCAAGTGTGATATGAGGATATGAGCACATGTGTGATAGAGGATAGACCAATGGCCTTTCTGTCATCGCATGAGTGTTGCAATCCACGAGGTGACTACAAAAAGTGAGTTTTTCTGTATCTACTTTGCACTGGCACAGTGCCGGCTAAACAGGGATGTGTGTGGCATGGCTGTCTGTCTATGCTAGTCTTTTTTCTCTTTTTTTGCTTTCCATGGCTTTATTTTTAAGCAAGCAAATATTTCTTCTGTAACTAACAAAGGTTAGGTTTTCAATTTGTACCTGAGTTCTATTTGAGTATTTAAATCATGATCCTAGTGTCTCCTGATACTGTCTGTCCCTCTATTGCTTAGGTGTCATGTAGTTCTGTGATTGGTGTTGCACTGGCTTCTGTGCTTTACGTTTGGCCCAGATACTTCGCTGAGTCAGTTCTTGAACTGTCCTGTCACAATGCTTTATTTGCAAGCATGGGTTTGTCCNAGGACAAATTCTTCACTTGGTTTTATGTGCCTTAACCCTGGCCTCCTTTTTTTCTTTGTTGGGGTCATTCAAAAGAGGTGAGAAAAGGAAAATTAGGTTTTCAATTTGTACCTGAGTTCTTTTTGAGTATTTAAATCATGATCCTAGTGTCTCCTGATACTGTCTGTCCCTCTATTGCTTAGGTGTCATGTAGTTCTGTGATTGGTGTTGCACTGGCTTCTGTGCTTTACGTTTGGCCCAGATACTTCGCTGAGTCAGTTCTTGAACTGTCCTGTCACAATGCTTTATTTGCAAGCATGGGTTTGTCCACAAATTATGCTTTTTCAGTATTATACACAGGTGCTGCAGTGTTTGGTCTG
Source organism: Steatornis caripensis (assembly GCA_013398225.1). Classification (NCBI taxonomy): domain Eukaryota; kingdom Metazoa; phylum Chordata; class Aves; order Caprimulgiformes; family Steatornithidae; genus Steatornis; species Steatornis caripensis. The sequence goes on from VZSC01010764.1 coordinate 42,817, forward strand.
GCCACTCAAATGTGTAAGTTTCCCAGCTGGGAACATTTCTAACTGAAAAGTTGCTTGCAGCTGAAACACAATGAATTGGGCAGTAGCTAAGACAGTTAAAGATGCCCCTGCTGTCTCTTACTTTTGCAATAAACTGGTTTGTATGTTTTTGTAATTAGAAGAATATAATACAAAACGCAGAGAAAGTGGAATACTTGAACCCTGTACTGAATAATCCAGTCATCTTCTTTTATTGATGCGATGCAGACCTTTCCAAATAAAGTATTCATCTCCAAAGCAAAGCAGCAGAGAAATTAGTTTAGATTTTTAGTAACGAAAATTGCTATGTAAAATCCTCCTTTGAGTACTGAACTATTATAGTGTCAAATAAGAAAAGCTGTATGCACTTGATGTCTTCATGAATGTAAAATCTCTTGAAGGACTTCTTTATATCAGTGTTTAACAGAATAGCAGCATTCTGAGAGGAGCGTGAGTGCACGTGCGTCCTGTTTTTAGGTGTTAAGAAAATCTGTTTTATCTGTTTAATTAAAATGGCTGCTAAATGAAAAATCTTGTTCCTGAAACAGCAGATGTCACTCCAGTCTGTCTCCGTGTGGGACACGGAAGAATTTCTTCCTGTGGAAGAGTAACTCATGTGTGAAATTATTCCTTATGTTTAATATAGTGTATGTTAAGGAATAGATGCAATACATCACAATTTCTGAGGTTAACCATGGATTCCTGTTTTATGTGTTAGATAAACATGCTGTTTTCGGACTGTCTCCATTTGTTTCTTTATGTTAATGTGGGGTGGAACTAATTTAAGAAGAGATGTGAACGATTAAGTAGCAACACATACCCTTTTCATATTCACGGTTTATGTTTAAGACAATGGGGTTGTTTATTAACTGAGAAAAATACACAGTTGCATGGCTGAATTGTTCTAAGCAGTTGCTTTAAGATTGCATTATAGTTCTTAGGTTCAGGATGAAGTTAACATTTGAAGCAAACGACTGCAAATAGTTTGAATGAGCAGCTTGTTTCAGTCTTCATAGTTTGGTCATAGCAATTGCTAAATTTATAATAAATTTGTATGTATAGGAACCCAGAATATAAGTCTTAAATTTCTTGAAGTAGTGCTGATTTAAGTACACACATCTTGTATGACTTCATATGTAGTGCATGCTGCAAAATATAGGCAAAAAATCACATGGCAAGGTGGCAAAATTAGTTTCCTGCACCACAAAGAGAATCATAAGCACCTGCAAACTCCATAGTAGATGCTGTGAGTACTCAGTGTAATCTTGAGAATGTGGTTTTCAGTGTGTGGATGGTTTTGGTTGGTTTGGTTTGGGTTTGTACACTGGAGTAGAAAGCAAGATATTTCATTCCTATATGTTACTCTTAGTTGCTTTAAACTTTTGTTTATGGGCATAAAGGCACCTAGGACTATGTTTGTCTGAATCTCGTGGGTGTTGGGGAAGGAAGCTGGAGGACTCGTTACATTGGGGAAAGAAGAGTTTCACAATATCAAAATGCAATTTACAGGAGAACAGCTGTAGTTTTGGGGGTTTTAATTAAAATAACAGTATAGCCCCATGTCATTCTGTTTCGAGAAAATTAGACTTAATGAGCCTCTCTTGTTACAGATACTAAAGAAGGTATCTTTGGCACTGCGCGAAAGTGTACGTTTTTGTTTACTTGTAAGTTCAATTCTCAATTATTAGTTTATCTCCTGAGACTTGGATCTTAGCGCTATTAAAAGTTCTGCTGTTTTAAAAGCTTTGCAAGCACGTACAGCCTCTGCTCCAGTAATTGCACAATATGAATTTTGTTACTTGGTCTTGGTTTTTTAAATAACTAATTTTCCCCTTCCACCTTTAAACCATAACTTTTTGAATCTTGTCATATTTTGAGGGACGGGGAGAACTCTGTTCTTCTCCATTTTTTGTTTCCTCTTTTAAATCTGCAACACCATTATGTGATTTAAAAGACCTGAACTTCCCATTTTTAAAAAGTAATTGTAAGGAAATTACTTTTGGGCATTAGACATGATTTTCTGGGGGTGGAAAGAAATTTCTGGAGTGGTTCTTGACAGTTCCTGAAAATGCCTGTGAGCAGTATCTGAAAATTTTGGGGACATGGTGGTTGACTATAAAACACCCGGTCTCTGAGAGGTGTCTACATGAACGGAACAAAAAAACAAGGCTTTACATTTATTGAGCTTTACCAGGAATGGTTCCACCTCTGAGGTAAAGCAGAGGTGAGTATGTTTTCCTGACAAGCGTTTTGCCTGAAGCTTTGCATAGTGAAAGATGTTGCAGATAGTTATGTTTTTAGCAAGTTAATATTAACCTCTCTTGAATATGCCTGCTAGCCTTAGTAAGACTGCTTGTATTAGTGGAAAATAGGAGTTCATTTGCCACAATGCTTTGGTCATATGTAGCAGTTGTTGCAAGGTGCCAGGCAGGTGATAGTAAAGGATTCAAAATAAATGTGCGACTCCGAGTTGGAAATCTTGTGTTTCTTTGTTCTGCTGTGAGGCTTTGTGGCAAGGCTGCGTGGCTTACTCTGAGTTTTGCTTTCAATTCATCACTGGCTTGCCATTGCTAGAATTGCAAGTCTTTCTTACTTGTCTGTATTTACAGCTGCAGATAGAAAATATTTGCCAGTCTACATGATGACTAGGCACAGTGAGTGGCAAACCCAGCAGTAACTCTAAGGCACAAACTCAATTCCATAGCTGTAATAAACACAACTTCAAAAACTGTACAGGGGGGAAGGAAAGCACTCGGTTTTGTCATAATTGTGTAGGAAGGTTCCCTGAACAGAGAATTAGATATTTCCAGGTAATAAAAACATGGAATGGTTTGCGTGGCAAGTACGCTATGGTGTTTACTGTGCATTTAGTGGAAAGAACACCTGAACAGAAAATCAGCTTTTTAGTTGGTAAAAAATCACCGATTTAGTTGGTAAAGATTGGCAAACTATGTCCAATGTACTTGTCGCTTGCATTCAGTAATATTTAATCAGGAATTCGTCTAAATGCCTACATAGGCATACTCTTTATAGCTCTCAGTTAGGAAAAAAGGATTGATCCTACCTGGGGATCTGGCTGTCGGTAGAAGTCCAGCTGAACGTGATGTTTATCTTTGCCGCAGGTAAGTTGCTTAGATGTGAACTTTTTGCCACAAGGAGACATTCAGAAGCTGAAACTCTGTGCTTCAGCCTCTCTTTCTGGCAGAATCCTCAGAGGCAGGTTGATAATAAATCGAGTTTAAGAAATTATCTCAACAGAAAGATCTTCGTGTGTTGAATTGGAAGACAGTCATAGGTCTGTGTGGTTCTGGTTATCATCAGAGTATGGCAGGTGTGCTCTCTGTGTAGGCCTTGGTGGGGAGCCAGGAGGTTTTTTTGAAGAGTGCCTTCCAAAGAGATTCTCAGCTTCAGCCAGACAGTAGGTGCAGGAACTAGTGTGTTCCCAGAGCTCACACGAATATTTACCCTTTTTTTTGGCCTTAAACGATGTGCGAGGAGGATACTGTCATAGTGCTGTGCACTCGGCTTACTTGCAAGGTCTGGAGTTGAAATTAACATGTTTATTTTTCTTCTGATTGTCTAATGTGTTAAGCTTTTTTTTGCTTCCTTTTTTTAATGGGGGATTACAGTGACTTGTATGGTAAGAAAAATCGTCAATCTACTTCTACTCTGATTTTTAAAAAGGGAAATATTTAAAATTTGAGCCAAATCTTAGAATGTCAAGGAGACTTTTGTCTCTTCTTTGTCCTGGGGGGTGTAGAAAAGTATGTCACTTCACCACCACCACGTGGTCTGTTCCTTGATGGTGTTTGAGTACAGAAGGCACAAAGCAAGGTACAGACCAAAAAGATAGTCCCTGTCCTCAAAAGGTATGACTGGAGATGAGACAAGCACACTGTCAGATGAGACATAATTGTCTTTAGTCTCTACAGTGGCCTTTAAGTGCTGAGGAAGGAACAACAAGAACTCTTCTGGACTGCTCTCTTAGCTTCTAGCAACCAGCAATTTAAGTACTTTTTGGGTCAGGCTGCATCTGGGTTGTCAGTTTTAATAGCTGCTGCTAGGACTATTTCTAAATTCTGCATAAATGTATGTTTCTTTAGGTATGTCCATATTCGGAGTGACTATTTAAAAAATCTGGCTCAAAAGAAACTACAGGGACAAAGAACACAGATGCTCAACTGCGATTTCAGATCTGCGAAAGGAGTATGTCTAGGGCTGAGCTTTGCTTGGGCTGGTTCTGACTCAAACCAGTACCTAAAAGCCATGGTGAAAATACTGAAATGGCAGTATGAGGTGCAAAAGTGTTTATATGGACTGTTTCTGAGCCCCTGGGTCATGCTTTAGTGAGAGATTTTCAGGCTCTTTGGACGTAAGAATCATGAGATCATGGAGGTCGCTTTTATCTGCTTCGTCGACAGTGGGAAGGCTGAGCTTATGATCCAAGCAGGCTTACTGTGTGACAGCAGGGAAAGAAATCTGAAAGATGTGCGTGTTGTATTCTTGAATTCTCTAGGTGTCCCTGTTCTTCTGCCCACTCCTACTGAATACCATCTCTTCCGTAGCTCACAGAATCAGGTTACTACACTCATAGCATAAAAACTTGAAGAATACAGAAGACTTACAGCTGAAGTTGCCTAGGGAACTTACTTCATGGTAAGTGCGCTCCAGACTGGTTAGCTATTCTGTAATAGGAAGTATTTAAGATGGTTTGGATTCCTGATGTCTGAATGGTCACATTGCTCTGTAAGAACTAGTGCGCTAAGTTGCTACAAGCGTGCAAAACACAGATTAAAAATACACCTGCAGAGCACAGTGTAGGCTGGACAAACCACCCATGATGGAGTACTGTACTTGAGTTATTCATAATGTAAGTGCTAGTAGTAAGAGACCACAAGGAGAATTTAACCGATCTTTAAATGTACATTGGAGACTTAACTTTGGACTTTTTTTCCTGTTGTGGTAATAAATACAGTAAAAGAAGCACTGTGTGAGTTTTTTTGATGGGGATGAAGGAAGTAGGAGACACCCACTTGGGTGTCATGAATATTCTACTGGTTAGGTCATTCACCAGAGAATCTAGTTAAAATCCATGTGATGTGTGGCAGCATTTCATAGTCCATTGGAGTGCCTTAACTTACCAGGCTGAATCTTTTGAGAGGAAAACCCCCATGTATAATTCCTGTTTTTATTTTAAAAAGCAAACAAGAATTTTTCTTCAGTCAGAACTGTCTGCATATAAAATGAAGGGTAGAGTCGAGCTCACTTTGTTAGATAATCCTTACAACAGAGCAAGCGTAGAGAGATAATGGCTTCCAGATAGATTAGGAGAGGAGGCCCAACTTAAGATGCTGTAGGTCACAACTTAGGTGAGAAGAGATGGTGTTTGATCCTAGGTTCGTGTTTTGTCTACAGGGGGCCCGAGATTTTCTGCTTTACATCCACATTCTTGTAAATTAAAGAGCGTTTGTCTGACGTGGACATTTGGGATTTTGCAACTCTATACATAACAGTTCTCCTGTACCTGTGTGTGAAGTTAATATTGAAGTTCAGGTTGCATTAAAGGTTGATATCAAGGATGAGAAGCTCCATTCTTCTAGAAGCAGCTTTTTGGCGAATCGTTGTACGAGGGACACAGACGTGAAAGAGAGAGGAAATCTGTGCCTGTTGCTGATTTTTTTTTTTCTGGAGTAACTATGCAAATCAAAGGAAAGATCTGCTTCTGTGCTTTTGCTGCTTTTCTTCCCTCTGCTGTTTGTATACTTTAACACTTTTGTCAGCTGCAGATGGGCAATAAGTGAAGGACAGAGAAAGTGGCAGATGTCCAGTTCTTCCAAACCCAATCCCATTTTAGCAAAATAAAAATAAATAAATTAAAAATGTGGTTGCTATGATGAGACTAAGTCATCAGTTACTCTGACTTGCTGCAACACTGTCATGGGACTGCTGTCAGGCTGCTGTGCTAAGGCAGACCACCTTACTCCCAATCCTTTGGTTTAATTTGTGCAAAATGCTTGTAAAATTTGAAATGGTGATAAAGTTGGGTTGCAAATACCCGGTTTACATTTCTCTTGGTATTGGACATAGCTATTTCTAGAGCAGCTCAGGCCTTAGCAGTATTTGTCCCCCATCCCCAATATACCAGTGAAGCAATATGGTATTGCTTATGTTGGTTCACAAAACTGGCAAGGGAGATGTGCAAGACTCATGGCAAGTCTTTTAGAGAACAAGCTGTTGAAGGTGGATTCTCTTTGTGTTTTGGTTCTGGCTGATGGGTGGGAATAGCAAGACCAAAGTGGTCAAACCCTGCAGTGATCTGGCCTTGCCCCTGTGCTTTTGTTGCTGAGCTGCAGCAGTTTAACCCACCGTTTTAGTGTCAGTCACCATTGATTTGCATTAAAAGGCAATGCTGTGCTATAAATCGAGGATTTCAATGGCTAATTCATAGATGTTTCGGTCCTTCGTATAGTGAGTGTGGGTCAATGGTTTGGGATTGCTAACCTTGGCCACTGTGCCATGTCTGCTCATGGAACAGATGTCTTTAGGCTATTGCCTGTGCCAACAGTCAGTCTGTCCTTCCTGTTCCTCATTATCCTCTTTGAAATAAACAATCGTTTGGGTTCCTGGGTTCTCTGGTGTTTGGGGGTTTTTTTCCTTGGTGTTTTTTTTTTCCAAGTGAAATGGATTAAGTTAGAGTAGCGCATACACTGAAAGTGACATTGGGGGCATGAAATGATGGCCAAGAATTGTTCTTGGAAAAGGAAGCCAAAGCAGATAGCAATAGAGGAAAGTTTAAAGTCAGTTTTAAGCTAACAACAATGGTGCTCTGTAATGATCTGCATTCAGCCATTAGCTATCTGTATGGTATACAGTGCTCTAAGGAAGAGTTCGCCTGGGTAAGCAGAGGAGCTAAAGCTGGAGTTTATTTTCATGTTGAAATCTATTTATTTGGATCTATATTTATAACCATTTTCTTTAATAAATACTTCTGTTTAGGAGGTACTGTTATGCTATATGTTTCAACAAATCTAGTATCAAAACCGTTTTATGAAACATCTAGTCTTTTTATTTTTGCCTTTTCAGTGGGTATGAATTCCATCTTTTTTTATAAGGTAAAGCTAGTGTGTCACTTTAGGGTGCCAGGCACTATTTCTGTTGGTCTGTAGAGTAAGTTTTGTATTTAAAATGAGTATCTAATGAGCTCCAACTTTTTTAAAAAAATGCAGTACATGAAGCAATTTTCACAAAACACATCAGTTTTCCTTCATATCTGGCTGTGATTGTTTCCCAGGACTTCTATTTTTAAGCAAAATTTTAAACTTACTTTGCTTATACAAGCAAATGCATCCTGGACTATCAGAAAATGTTCTGATCCAATTATTTTCTAATGTATTTCCTAGATTCACCTATTGGTCTGCCCTAATTTTGCAAGGGGTTGGAGAGTTGGGGGAATGACTCTGTTTTCCATGAGATTAGCAGGACTGATCTGAAGCTACAAAAAGCCAGAGATGTGGTTTGTGTGCTTGGAGAAATTGAGACCACTCATCTTTTTGTGCTTCCCTGTTGGTACTTACTTGAATTGCGCAGCCAGGAGTGTCGTAGCATTCAGAAGACTAAGTTACGTGGGTGTTCAATGCTTCTGTCATGTGAAAGATAATCGTACAGTCTTGGAGAAGTGCTGTGTAATGTGCAGCAAGCTATCTCACTACCTGGCATTGNTATGAGCTCTAACTTTTTTTAAAAAATGCAGTACGTGAAGCAATTTTCACAAAACACATCAGTTTTCCTTCATATCTGGCTGTGATTGTTTCCCAGGACTTCTATTTTTAAGCAAAATTTTAAACTTACTTTGCTTATACAAGCAAATGCATCCTGGACTATCAGAAAATGTTCTGATCCAATTATTTTCTAATGTATTTCCTAGATTCACCTATTGGTCTGCCCTAATTTTGCAAGGGGTTGGAGAGTTGGGGGAATGACTCTGTTTTCCATGAGATTAGCAGGACTGATCTGAAGCTACAAAAAGCCAGAGATGTGGTTTGTGTGCTTGGAGAAATTGAGACCACTCATCTTTTTGTGCTTCCCTGTTGGTACTTACTTGAATTGCGCAGCCAGGAGTGTCGTAGCATTCAGAAGACTAAGTTACGTGGGTGTTCAATGCTTCTGTCATGTGAAAGATAATCGTACAGTCTTGGAGAAGTGCTGTGTAATGTGCAGCAAGCTATCTCACTACCTGGCATTGTCATGACTCAAGCAAATCCCCTCCATGTAACCCATCGTTTGTTCTCTGTTTTAAAATTGATCTTTCCATACTAGAAGAAGCCTGAGGTCACTCCAATAGGTACTTGTTACTGCAGTTCAATGCTTAAATTTGTGTATCTATTACAAAGGAAGTAGCTGATCATGAGCTGTAAGTCCTCTTAATACATCTCACGTTGAGTCGTCTTGAGCACCTGTATTTCACAGGTAAACTGACTGTGCTGTTTTAGTCACCTGCCGCAGTCGAAGGGACCTGATCTCCAAAAGGCGCCAAGCGTTATCTTTTTAAAAGAAATGGCAGGGTTCAGATTTTTGCACTGGTCACTTACAAACTGTTTTATAGCAGAAATCACTAGTCATCTCTGAAAACTGTCATCCCGTGGTAGGTTTGTGGTTTTCTAACTGCTTCACGCCTACTCACAGCTCCTTATTGCTGTGACTCAGCAGCAGAAGTGTTTCTGCACTTCTGTGGCTGGCTTAGAGCTACGCTAGTCATTGTAATTTTGTCGGTTCGCATCTAGACAGTCCTCTTGGTTCTGATATATTTGGATTACTTGATGCGAGCTCTGCGCACTGCACAGGCTAGTGTTTGTCCTGAGCTTACTGTGAACAAGAAGGTGTTGGCTGTTAAGCTGTTAGTGGGCTTCCTATGTACCCCCAGCCTCTTTGCTTGCTGACAGGCTGTCCCTGCTGTTTTTAATCAGTTCTTTTACAGCTGGCTGGGCTAGGTGACAGATCATTTCTTCTCAAAAAATCAGCACTCTTATTCTCCTATTTCTTGCATGTTTCCTCTGTATGCACTTCTCCTTTGCCAGTGGTCCCAGGGTGTTTTATCAGTGTAGCTGATCCAGACCTTAGAGGTCTTCTGTATCGGTGTATTGTGTCAACAAATTTTTTACAAAAAAAAAGTGTCTTTACATTTTAGCCAGATACCTCATTCTACCTGCTTGGTTAATTGAACGTGACAATCTCAAAGGTAGAATTGATAGAGGTAGACTATTCAACCAGCTTTCAGAATTCAACGCTATGTTGTATAATCTGCTTGCTAAAAGAAAGCATTCTCGGGAGTAAAATGCATTTTTGTTACTGGAGAGTTCTTGTAATGAAGCATGGGAGTTGTGCACAAAGAAGAAAAAAAAAGTTAAAGAAACCAAACCCAATGCCCTTGTTGTTTTTTAGTAGCACAGAGCAAATAAATGTTTAATGTGAAAGAAAATATGAATAAGATTAATCATTAACTAAACTAGTTTCACTGCAGGACTGTGATTGAATCCATTTGAGATTATTGCTTTGTGATCTCTTCAGAGTGAGTTTTAGGTTAAGATACAGTTAAACTTTACTTGATGACCCAAGGATATGATGAAAATAGGATTACTGCAGGATTTTTGAGGAAAAGAACTGGTGCTCTGTAATTGTAGGTGTTTAGAGACTTGAAATGGCTCATAAAATTAATGGTTACTCAAGTGTTAACATTAAGCGACTGTCTTAAGTTATTATATAGAAATCACAAGGCTTTTTTTAGAAAAGGTATTTTATAGGTATATTTGAACTTAATGGAAAATCGTGCTATAATTTTGTTTATAAGTCAAGCAAGGAACTTGTGGGGAACAGAGTTGTACAGGAATAGAAGGAATAGTCCAAGGCCACAGGACACAAAATTGTCTTAGTTTTGCTGTTCACAGGACTCCTTAGTGTGCTTGGTCCAATAGTTGATAAAGAGATTTCTAGGCTTACCCAGCCAAAGCAAGGATGTTTAGGGGCTTGTTTCTGGAGACAACTTAATAAAATAATTTGTGCCACAGTCTCTGTCACTAGACTTCTTTGTGCTTTTCCATCTCAAAACAGCAAACAAAAATAGTGAGCATTCTCTTACAGACACAAAGGGGATTCTCTGTTCTGGTTGCTATGCACAGACCCCCTAAAATTCCTTGGCTGGCATCCCCAGGAACACCAAAAACTCGTGGGCAATCACTTAATAAATTACCAGGACTTCTGGCCCATTAATTTGTTGTAGAAATGGCTGTTAAGTATTCTTCAGTCCTTATTTCTTACAGTTGGTTTGCTATGTTGCTTCTGCTTTCTGTCCAGATTAAACTAAGCTTTTTAAGTAAAATTTTCCAAAATACTCATCTTTGTCAGTGACCCTGTGAATTTAGACACATATTTTTAAATACTGCAGTTTCTTCTCTAAAGTGACTAAGGTGATTTTGCTGTATTTTGGGACTTTGGTAATTCCTATCTTGAATCCCAAGTAAGTGTCCTCCTTTTCCTCCTTGCATTATTCTGACTTTGTGAAAGACATTCAGCACTACAGAAAGCCTGAAAAATTTGTTGAAGCTCTCTGAAGATCTGATTCACTTCATCCCAGCAGTGGATTGCCTATTATTAGTCCAAGCCCTGTTGTACCGATCTTTATGTCCCTTGATCTTTTTAGGGAACTGCTTCAAGTGATGTTCAGTCTGTCTGGATTCTCAGACACCCATCGTGCATGTATATTGTTGCTCCGAGGAAGGCTGCCTCTTAACCATTGTAGTGGCAAATGCAGTAGAAAGTTGCTGGAAATGTCTGACAGAAACGGAAATATCATGCAGGTGGTTTTTATTTCGTAGAGAGCAACGTTTGAGGCACTAAGTGACTTTTCACAACTGCGACTGTGGAGTGTGGACCACCAGAAGGCCTCTGAACTTAAAACTACCCCGAGAGTTAGGGTAGAGGATGAACACTGAGTCTGAGATCTGTGTCGGGAAACTGGGAAATTTGTGAGTTTTGGATACGGTATTTTACTATTAAGAAAGAAATTCTTTAAGAAGGTTCCCTTTTGGAATTAAAAAAAAAATCATAGTTTCTGTACTTGGAGATTAAAAAAAAAAACTGGTTGCTTAAATTATAGAAACTAATGGTAAAGATCCAAATCAACCTCCAAGAAGTAACAAATTAATTCAGATTCTTTTTGGTTAGGAGGGTTCCGTCTGTTTCTGTTGGACTGCTTTTGTTTAGCCTTGGTTCATCTTGTTCTGTCAGCTTTCACAGCGTCAGCCAAATACGTTCCTGGGAAGTCATCCACTGCAATGGCCTTCCTAATTTTTATGTTGTAATATGCTTTCATATATGCGCATGTATATAAACGTTTTTTGCTTGGAGCTCTCTAGTCAAGAGAAGCGGCCATCGTGAAGTGTTAATCTCAAGTTGAGTCCAAATAATCTCTGCAGAAGTATAGTGGAAAATCAAATAAGTAATCTTTTGTTAATCTGCTAAAAATGTGATATTATTTTTGACATATTTGGATCATAAATAAGGCTTAGCTCTTCCTTTACGTGTGTGCTTGTGCAGCTAACAGAATTATAGTGAGGACGTTGAATTTGCAATGGAGGGCAAATGCAGGCATCATACAGCAAGAAACCTGTCCCAAATCCCTAGTTTTGGGGTGGTCTGTAGCCTTTGTTTCTGCTAAGATACTCCTACATTCATGCCCGCTTACTTATCTTGAGTGTCCTCTCGGGTTTTAGAGCATGCATAAACAGCCACAAGCAGTTCCATTCTTTGGCAGCACAAGTTTTACTCTGTATCTGGTTAGTTCCTTGTAAATCATGGTGCAAGTGTTCACTCTTTTTATCTGGGAAGACTGGAGTACTCCTCTACTGCGGTGTTAAACAATCAAGTACAAGGATTAAACTTTGCAGATACACAACATTTAACTCTTGAGATCACTGTCTTAAAGCAGTGGAAATAGGCATGTTTCTTCAGTTCCTGCAGAAACTTCTGTGACCTTGGCTTCTTCCTGCAGTTACAAACACTGGGAGTCTCAGTTTTCAGGGTTTTTTTTTTAAAGAAAAAAATCCATGTGGACTGATTGCTTGCAAGAGAAGCTTGGAAATATGAATCTGGCAGTTTCTAAGCAGGTGAAAAACTGTAACTATAAACCCAAGCTTTTGGTCTGCCTTATAAGGGGG
>VZSC01010765.1:0-20130 GCA_013398225.1 Steatornis caripensis
AAGTTTCCATTTGCAAGTTGGGAGAAAAAAAAGACCATGAAAAACTGACTGAAACATTTCACTAACTACATCACGTCTCCAAAGAATTCCCCCTCCTGGTTCTTCTGGCAGGCACTTATTTAAAAGCCTTTAAGATTTTAAAATTCTTAGTCCATGGCAGCACTTCAGACAACAACCATAAGTAATTATCGTCACATACATGGATAGAGACCATTGTGAGCTCTATGGTGTCACACAGTGATGCATATTGAAAAGTAAATGGCTCTTTAGTTAGTCCCATTTGTTCTGATAGCAAACTGAAGTGTTAATAGTTCCTGGAAAGGATTTTGAGATGTGCTAATTGAGAGCTCTACCTAGCTCTAGGTTATATTATTATTACCATTATTAGCATTAATTATAATAGCAAAAAACATAGCAGCAGCCTGTCAGTAAGAATGCCAGTTCGCGACTAAGCAGGGAGTCACTGTCAGATCTGCCTGGCACGCCTGTGCTCATGTCTAATAAGAAACAATGTAATTTATTGTGAATGTCTTGTGGTTTGAATGTCTGCTAACTCTGAAAGCATCAAATTTAAATTATACAAATGACCCTCAATCTTCTACTTCAACCCCTCAACTTCTCCTATGCAGAGATCCTTCAAAGATTAATCTGAAAGATGCAGTTGATGTGAGAAATGTACCAGTAGCTAATTGAGGTACTTGCAAAACAAGTCTGAGCCTGCTGAGATAACGGAGGCAGAACTGATGCTCAGGTTCTTAACAAAGCATAGAAAGGGAAGAAAATGAGGCTGCTAGAAAACATTTTGTTACTCAGGGAGGGGTAGGTTTTCTCTCCATCCCAGCGGGGAAAGTAAATTCAAAGGGAAGAGGGAACTCTCATTTTTGGATTACTGAAGGAGCTATAGGGGAGCTGTAACCAACCAGACCTTGTTCTCATATTTTGTTTTTAGCTCCGTGTCCCCAAACGTTTACCTACAGCTTTACTTCTAGGCTGAGGGAAGGCAGAGGGCAATGTGGGTCAGATAATTTGTCATGGGATTAGGAGAAATCTTTGCTGGGGATTTACTTCAGGTGTGGATGTGTGTTTGCACATTTATCTGAGCATCTATTTACCTTTGCTGCATTTCTGGTTTCTGGCTATGTAGTGTGAGCACATTCATGTGCTTTTCCATGACTGGCACTAGTGAAGTGTTTCCACTGAAGATTGTAGTTCTTCTGCTCTGGGTACACAGTGCCTATGCTCACTTTTCAGATCAGTTTCTGTTAGGCAGAAGGACAAGCAACAGAATCAGTCTGGCATTAATACCAGTGCACTGAGAGCGAGAGATGCTGAGCAATGGCTCGTATTTTTCTGCCATGCTGCACGGAAAGGAGTGGAGCAGCTCAGACCTGGAATGGTGCACTGGGATTAACTTGAAAAATTTGGATCCTTCTCACTGACTCTTGTAAGTCGTTAGTGATTTTGGCCTAAGAGTTATTTGTATTAAATACCAGTGAGCTGCACAGTTCATAGCTTCTGTTGGCTGAGCTCACTGAATTTAGCAAGGGCAGCTTCAACATGCATTTCTCCTATGCCTTTCCAACTACTGCCTCTCCTTGGCTCCCTCCTTTAGAGAGTCCCTGCCTTCATAACATCCTCTTCCTCAATTCTGGGGAATTTCTGTGGCCCCTCACCCCCATCTTCAATGCCAGGTACATGGTGTTTGACTCTCTGTCTGACATATTTCTCTTTTGACCGTGTTATACCCCAACTCCATTCCTTCTTCTCCTTCCCTTATTTGCCTCTCTGCCTGTTCCCTCTTGTCTTCCTACTGTGCATCCCCCACCAGCCCTGCATGTGCCACTGCACAATTACACTATTTCTCCTGGCAGAGGAGGAGGATGTTCCTTAGATGCTGGTCCAGGTGATGGACTTCATCTGACTCACTGTCAGCCATGAAAGCAGAAGGCTGTACTGTGATTTGAAAGGACATTCAGAGAAGTGGCTGGAGGCTGTGGCAGCTGCAAACCTTTCTATGGAGTGTGCTGTGGTGGGCATGGAGAATACAGCTGGCAGAGGGCTGTATGTAACCCTGTTTACTTTGTGGCATATCTTATGAAAGGCTGTGTTGACACGACTACTGCACTGCAAAGGTTCAAGTCCTTTTCTATGTGCATGTCACTAGGGCATGCCACTGTGTCCTGGTTTGGGCCAGGACAGAACCAATTTTCTTCTAGTAATTTTGCTTTTTAGTTAAGTCTCTTCTGAGAAGCTGCACTCTCTGAAATTAACTGCATGTTTTGCCAGACAGTAGCTGCTTCTAGCAGTGATAAGGCTTGGTGTTTATAGTCAGTGCTGGAACATCAGTGGGAATGGTATGCAGTAAGGCTCTTGCTTATAGTTATTCCTGCGGAGACCAAGGTCGATGCTTGCTTCTGCTAACTTTCTTATGCGCCGGAACTGAAAGAGCAGACAAGTGGTCACACCTGTGACCCTGTGATGGGGAGGAGCGGGTTGGACAGGTGACCCAAACCTGACCAAAGGGAGTATTCCATCCCATACGCATCATACTTGGTATAAAGCTGAGGTATCACGAGGGTCTCGCTCTCTCTCTTCTTCTATGGCCGGCATCCAAGGAGGACTCTGTCCAATTCTTCTGCCTTTGATCCTGATCCGTGCATTCCTGAATCCAGCTCCTGCCTGCTGCTGCTGAGTACAGTCTGGGACTTTCCTGGAGCGTGCTGCGCAGCGCCTGGGTGAAGTATTTATCATTGGTGGGGGGGAGCTTGATATTTGTTTTGTTCATGTTTGTATATTTGTATATATATTGCATTATTCTTTTTCATATTATTATTATACATTATTATTGTAGTTAGAGTAAAGCTGTTTTAACCTTTCCACCCCCTAAGTCTCTTTCTCTGCCTTGGGGAGGGAGGGAGTTTACAAAGATTGTCTGTCATTCGTTTAATAGCCATCCCAGCTTTAAACCATGACACACTGTTTCCAAGAATAGGTATACCTGTGCAGGTTTTGCTGCCAAAGAAAGAGAGACAAAAATCTTTTGTGCCCACCCAGCTTCTCCCCTCATGTTTTTTTGACAGTCATGAGGATGGATAAGATTTAGCCAGTAATTCCCTCCGTTTCTGGAAGCAATCAGATACAACTTTCAAATATTGTTGTGCAATGAATAAACAAGAATACACCATCAGACAGAATGGAGCACTTTACCTCACTGAATTGATTATAAATCAGTGTACACTCCAGATAACATTGCTGACCGTTACGGTGTTTGACATCTCAGAATTTTATGTTTGCTGGAATAAGCATGATTTCTTTATTCTTGCATGTACAGTACAATGCCAGTACAACTCAATGACCATTTTTTCTTTGAACATTTTTGAAGATTTTCTTTAGAAAATGCCAGACAGACACATTTTTCCCAGAAGTGATAGTGCATATAAATTGCAAAATGATTTGATCTTTTCTACTAGAGTTGGAGAATATGATCTCCTTTGATGCTTGAACAATTTTGCCAGCACTAATTAAAGACATTTTAATGAGATTTTTAGGAATTACTTCAGGTTATAAGAAAACATAATTTCTTGATTTAATTTTGCATAATTGAATTGTATTTTGCAAATCCTATGTAACCTACAACTCTTCACTTGTAAGCCAAAAAGATGTATGAATTGTACAAATAAGAATCTGATTTGACCATAGAAATACTCTTACAACTAGATTTAAATGTCCAGGAGCCTGGAAGTACTCAATCAAAGGTAATCTTTAATCCTAAATTTATTCTTTTGTGTGCCCAAATTCATTATAATGCATAGAGGAATAAGTTCCTTAATTCTGGAGAGATAGTCAGGAGTAATTAAATGGCAAAAGGACTATTAATATAACATGTAGAGGATGGAATTCAGGACATGAATTGCTAACAGCAAAAAGCAGACAACTTTATTCTTCTTGCATAGATATAATACTTCAATCAAAAGTATTTTTAATATCATCTTGAAAGGTACAAAAACATGTAGGACCTCAAGCTGTCATTGGCATCCAATGTAAGATAACCACCTCAAGACTCCTCTGCATATGTGAAAATTTGTCACCGTCTTGTAGAGAAATCTGCTATAAGGAACAGATATAAGGTGGGAGAAGCTGGAGGAGCCTTAGCATTAGGTGGCATAGCACTTTCTCATGCATTGCTCCACGTGACCACAGTTATGAGGATGCACAGCCTACCTACACCTCTGTGCCCCCCAAGTAAGGATGAAGTTGGCCATGATTTTTGCTGGTGGTCTGGATATGTTGGATAAAAGCCATTCTTCCCATGGATCACCCCCAAATTTTTCCCATTGGTAGCCATCCTGTTATTATTCATGTTGGGACTGGGCACTGAAGTCATACAGTATTGTTTCTGCTTCTCATTTGAACACCTGAAACTTTTAAAGGAGCAATTGGATGATGAATATCTGATTACTAAGGGCAGGTAATAAAGAACAGTGAGTATTCTTTGGTGTGCGCAAATAAGTTTTCTTAGCTTTGGTAAGCATTTGCTAGGGAAAAATCCATCATGTTATTTCTGAAAACATTTACCCAGTCTGAACTCATGAATGCTAATGCTTGTTTGAGAGCAAGAATGTAGCCTCTGGAGTTTACGTATAAGTTTGCAAATAATGTTTTCATTGTATCATTCTTGCTCTCTTCTATTCATTGCAGAATGGATAGTAGTGGTTCTTGTGAATGCTATCAGGACATCTGTAACAACAACTGATCACTGTCAGTGGTTCCAAGAGTTTGTAGTCACTGATGAATATACAATTCCAAAGACATATTATACCTATCTCTGATTTTCTCTTCCTTAAGCATGACAAACGACTATTGGAGGAACCCGTAAACATCAGTTGCTAGCTATTAAAATTTTTTTTTATATTTATTTCTGATATTTACTACTTGAGAATTGTGTTTTATGTGGAAATATTTGGATTTCTTCGCTGAATTCTGAGCTTATGACTGATTTTATGATAGCAGTTGTGGTCAAGAAGGTATTTAACTTTAAAAATATATATGTGTTTTAAAATGAATTAGCTGAGACATTTATTAATTGAAGTCTGAAAATTTAAGTTTTTAACATAGTTTTTAGCATCCTTACAGTCAGCTAGGTCATCATTTGTGCAGTGAAATACCCACTTTGATGAAGCAATATATCCATGTAATATTGTGAGATACAGTTATAATGATGTCAGCATTTCTTTATTTGGAGAGTGTCCGTAAAGCAAACAGAATTTACATGTACCCATTGAGAGAATTGGATCTATCACTTTCACTGACAGAATTATTTTTTCTACATACATCCATTCTACTAAACTACATGTGTTGAAGTATATGATTTTCCCAGATGTGCCACAGATGTTTTAAAACATGCGCTAGAGTTTTATAAACTGTACAATTAAATTCTAAGTCATGCCAGAAGTACTATTATGGCAGTGCTGAGAAAGACTTGTATGTCCAAGAGTAAATAATTAGTAGAACAGTTGATACACATGGAAGATTACACTGCTCAAGAGTGCATGATAGATGATACCAAAACAAACTTTTCCTATAGACATCATGTTTAGAGCCTTTGAAGGCTGTCAGGGGTGAATTGGTTCTGGTTTTAGCTCTTCATTTTCTAATGTATCTATTTGTCTTCTAACAATTCACCTCTGTCAAATAGAAGTGAAAGGTACGTCATTAACTTGAAAATATCAAGAACCAGCTGAGTCAGTGTCTGTTACAGGATTTATTCGCTGTGCAAAAATATGACTTTATTTTGCTGTGATTCCCTCACGTGGCAGGGATATGTACACAAAAATGCCTCAGCTGAAATTGAGGCTAAAGCTCAACTAGTGTAAAGCACTGATGTGAATCTATTTCTAGCCTGTTCCCTCCACTCTTATCTCAAACTCATTCACGTTACTGGGAATCACCACAGGAAGAAATTACTTTACAGACGAGAAGAATTAATTCCCATATAGGCTGCTTCTCCTATGTTTCTGTCATGTGAACATACATAAAAGATTCTCACTGAAAGGCTTCATGTTCTGTGAAATGTCAGATAGAGGGCAGACACAGTACATCTCTGAGGTTGTCTTTTATTGATTTGTTTTGGAGCAAAATGTTCCATCTTGGTTAAAAAGAAGACAGGAAGGCTCACTGAAGATGTGAGCTGTTGGGCTGTTCTTCCTCTCGGGAGGCAGCTGCAATAGCTCTTCTTTGCCCAACCAAATCTTTAACTTGTGTAGAAATTATTATTCAAGCTGTGTAGTTTTCATGTAATACTTCTCGTTAAGAGTCTCTATTGATTGAAAAGACATGAATAATTAAAATAAGTTTAGTTATTGAACAAAGCTGCCTACTTGGCATATATATGGTGTTCAATCAGAATTCGTTCTGTGTCCTACCTGTAAGAAGGAAATAATTCTTGGGCTACATCCAAGTGTATTCTAAAGCTTGTGTTGAGTTTTACTTATAACAGATGACACTTTCACTCTAGACAATTGCATGCGATTGTTCTAACACAACAATTAAGAAACATTTTTGAGAAACTGGTTTTGGACATATTTTGGCTGGTGAGACTGTAATGAGTTATTTCCAGAAAAATACTCATTCTATGAAATGCAAACGCAAAGTTAATCTGGCTTACTCTTTTGTCCACCTTCATTCAGTATATTTTCAGCAGTTGAAAAGAGTTCTTAAAAACAATTTAAACAGCAAAGCTGAGGACTGGATGGTCCATTTTTCTTTCTCTGTCATTTACATGTAGGCTCAAAATGAACAAATCTCTGAAGTGAAAAGCCTTCTCTTGAAGTGTTTGGTGATATTATGTAAGAAGGCCACCAAATGAAAATATAACATGTCATACATATCAGTGAATGGCCTGTCAGAAAAACAGTTCTTGGACATAGAATGGAAAAAGAGCCATAAAAAATACTTCCAACACAATTTTTTTCATCACGTTTGCTCTATGAACAGAAATATTTTGTATTTATATATTAAAATGGAGCCTGTAAATCTCTGTATTCAAATGTCTACAAAAAATGCATTGATGGTGACACAAATACATCTCAAGATTTCCTATGTATCTGCTGTTTCTCTGTGCATATACCAGCAGCATTGTTGTCTTCTGCTTTGTGCAGGACAAGCTGGTTTTCTAGGATGTCACTTCTTCCCTCCCAAAATAAGCAAGTTAAGTGATGATGCCTGAGGGATGGGATGCCATCCAGAGGCACCTGGACATGCTTGAGAAGTGGGCCTGTGTGATTAGCCGCAAGGCCAAGTGCAAGGTCTGGCACCTGGGTTGGGGCAATCCCCAGTATCAATACAGGCTGGGGCATGAAGTGATTGAGAGCAGGCCTGATGAGAAGGACTTGAGGGCACTGTTGGATGAAAAGCTGGACAGCTGGACATGAACTGGCAATGTATGCTCACAGCCCAGAAGGCTAACCATATTCTGGGCTATGTCAAAACAATTGTGGTCATCAGGTCGAGGCAGGTGGTTCTGTCCTTCTACTCTACTCTCATGAGACCCCACCTGGAGTACTGCATCTAGCTCTGGGGTCCTCAGCACAGGAAAGACATGGACCTGTTGAAGCGAGTCCAGAGGAGGGCCACAAAAATGCTCAGAGGGATGGAACACCTCTCCTATGTAGAAAGGCTGAGAGTTGGGGTTGTTCAGCGCAGAGAATAGAAGGCTCCAGGGAGACCTTGTTGCAGCCTTTCAGTACTTAAAGAGGGCCTATAAGAAAAATGGGGACAGAATTTTTAGCAGGGCTTGTTGCGATGGGACAGGGGATAATGGTTTGAAACTAAAAGAGAGTAGATTTAGATAAGGAAGAATTTTTTTTACAGTGAGGGTGCTGAAACACTGGAACAGGTTGCCCAGAGAGGTGGTAGATGCCCCATCCCTGGAAACATTCAAGGTCAGGTTGGATGGGGCTCTGAACATCCTGATGTCATTGAAGATGTCCCTGCTCACTGCAGGGGGGTTGGACTAGATGGCGTTTAACAGTCCCTTCCCACTCAAACTATTCTATGGTTCTATGTTGTGAACTGCTACTGATGTCAAAGAGCTATCGGGCTCTCTGATGTCTGTTGGTGACTTCATGCCATGGTGTAACCCCGTGATATTTTGATTCACTCTGTACGTAACATAGGTAAAACCAAACTGAATTTTGTAGCTTGAATCTGTGATATTTGTCCTCCATTAAAAGTGCTTGATCAAATTACAAGCTATTTTCCAGTTAAGGACAGATGAGAAGAGAGATGAAGATGGTCTCTTTGTTTTCCCATGTCATTCATAGACAGCAGATGAGTACCTCTTCAGTATAGAAGTACATTCTTTTTCCCATGAACACTTCCTTGGAAATTGTACTGCCTGTGCAATGGGAGAGGCAGAGATCCTAGAGCAATTCGATCAGTGACTATGTAATTAAAAAATGTGTCACAGTATGCAGACATAAAGGGGAGAAAGTATTGCTGCCAAAATAATTTTACTTCTGGCATTCCTTAGCTTTTCCATGGCTGATTTTAAAGGCCTTTTTTCCCCCCATACTTTACAAATTGAGTCTTCTAATTCTTGACTTTTCTATATTTATCAGTGTTTGTAATGGGGAATAATTGGGCAAATGGACAATCCCTCCCAAGCTTTATTATTTATTTAGTCTCATAAGAATTTTCTGGAATTGATGGAATGAAGTAGTCTTCTGAATCTAAAGTTAACATCTCTGAGTACTCTCATTATATCCCTGTAATTTCCCAAAAACATTTTTAACATTTTTTGGTGTTTGTCAGTCTCTTTTATTTAAACATATGGATATAAATTCAGCTAGTCAGTATTTGTGTTAAAATAAGCTTGTATTATGAGTACAGAGGCAGTTATGAAACATCAAAGTTTATATCTAAGACTGAGCTTAAGTGATGTGCTATATCCATGTGGGTATCATCATGGCAAATATGCTGGCATCTGCTTTTATAGAACTCTTTGCAATTTTGGAATAATCTTTAAAGATGTTTGGTTAAATCATTTCAGCATGAGATTGTACCTCTGGGCATAATTGTTCTTTCTGCTCTAAGTGTGATACCAGCTGTGTTCTTTTGAGATTAAGGAAGTTATCATTGCAGACAACACAGACAGATTACTTTACATTGTGTACTATTTTCACTGTGTTACTTGAATCTCGTCATAAGTTGATGTCATAATTCAACCACGTCTCTTTTGTTAACAAAACAGGAACAACAATTCATCTTCAACCCTCACCATATGGCAGAGATATTGATATGCAACAAGGCATTAGTCAAATTAGCATTTTCTGCAAACCATGCTCTTCTGTGTAACTGATTCGATAATTAGATGTGTTCTTTCTTGTCTACAATGAAACTTATTATCTTTGCTAATTGAAAATGCCCAGGCTGCTTTTGGCAAATCCATTAAGTGTGAGTAATCTAGTTGTGGGAAGAAGTTGTTGGGTTTCTCTTTGAGTTTTCTTTTCTGCTGGAAGTTGCTTTCTGGAAAAAGGAGGGAGTCCACTGTCTTACTATGCAATAATTGAGAGCTTTTGTGTACTTATGATGCAGTGAAGTCTTTATATTTTTTTAATGCATCTGTTCAGGGATGATCTGTCATTGAACTCGTAATTTTCTTCTTCTTTCAGGCTTGTATTTAAAATATTTTTATGTTTTAATGCACGTAAAATGGAATAAAACCGCTTACAGATGTCACCATTGTGTTTTTTTTCTAAACAGTAGCATGTTTTGAGCGGTCTACCTTATGATGCCTATGCTAACATAATGGTTGCATGGGTTTGACAGGGTTACCTTGCTGCGCCTCTCATCAAAATGCTTTTATTACTTTATGTGGCAAATACAGTCTTTCTCTTTCACTTGACAATTTCTGCTTTTGCTCCTGCAATCCCAAAGTCATCTTCAGGAACATGGTCTGATGCACACAACCAGCCACTGAGAATTCACTGAGATAGTTCTGCTATTGTATGCTGAAAAGTCCTCAGCTTTTGCCATGGCTAATTAATTTCATGAACTTCTGCTTTTAGACTAATTTTTTCTGTGAAGAAAGAAGATGAGAAAGTGTCTGTCACCTTGGGTAGAAGCCTTTACATTTAGCGGTGCTCAGCTTTCATTGAATGTAAGTGTCTGCAGAAACTAGTTCTGACCTGTGATGGCCTGGGTCCCACAGGGGTCTGGCCAGACACCGATGTGTCAGCACTCTGGTGGCTGATGGTTCTTGGAGATACCTCGCTCTCTCCAGCCTATGGACTGGGCAGGATCCTCAGTTGATGCTGACATTTAACTAGGATGAATCTAGATCTAAGTTTATGCGGTTTTTAATGCAGTAAATACATAATTTTGCTAGTTTTCTGTCTTGTTATTTAAGATTCTGATTCCAACTCTAGGTACTTAACAAGACCTGGATAATTTAACATATGTCTTGTGTTTAGGTTGTAACCTCAGGCACTGATGACCCAGCAAGGCAAGACTCATGGGCACTACCTGCAGAGAACGTGTGGGTAATGCTGTAAGTTAGAGAGACATGGAGCCACAGGTCCCTTCGTGCTTCCCCTCTGCATTTGGAGTTGGTGATTGCAGGCTCGTGTAGCAACAAGCTTCAGGGGGTAACACTGGCTCCTCTGTGAGTGGAGGAGCAAGATGGAAAAAGCAAGACGGAAACCTAAATTTCCATACACACTCTTTTGTGCTCTAATGCCTTGTTCCTGAGATGTAGTGGGCACAAACTGCTATATTTCCAGGTAGTCAATGTATTTTGTTTTCTCTCCTGAGTTAGCCATGAGTTAGGAAATAGACAAACTGGAAGGTGAATAGATGAGGATTCACAAACTTACAATAGCACACAGAATAATTTGAAAAGAAATACCTTTAAAAATGAAATCTGCTGTCCAAAGATTGATGAGTTTCCCGGTCTTGTGTTGCCATTTGAGGAATTTTAACTGCCTGCCTCTCCTTGCTTCCAAATTGTCATATTTTGCATTGTCCTGCAGTCTCCTGCCCAATAGTCTCAGATGCTTACAAACTCATTAAACGTAAATTTGAAGCTGAAGTCCATTTCACAAATATGGATTTTCTCCTCTGGGATTGTGGTGACTGTCTTTTTCATTTTGCAAATACGTGTTGCTCTGCAGCCTTTCTGTGGTTATCTGGAGTCTGTAGCTGGCTGAATATGTAGAAGTAAAGTCCATTTAGATATACCTTATTCCTCTTAGTAACAAATTCCCTGATTTTCCTCTCATTTATATTTACTCCTAATATCTTACAGTCCTTCCTTAAATAAATGGTCCCATTTAAAGGCAGAACACAAACTGAAATATAACAGTCCATTGCAACCTTACCTCTTTGCTATGGATTTGTCTAAGCTGTTTAGTTCCTATTATAACTCCACTCAGGAGCTCCACATGCCCTGTTTCTCTTCCCTTATCTCACTTATCTTTCTGAGAACATAAGGTACGAAATGATAATTCACTCTCCTGCTGTCTACCTCCTTCCAGGCTGTACCACTAACTGTACTCTCTATGGCTCAAAGCAATTCAGTAGTCAATTGCATTTATTAATTTATACACAGCAATCACATTTGTTTCCTGCAAAACACTGGATATTGAATTCATTGCAGCAGTTACACAAATATATGCACAAATGAGGTTATGATTCAGGCTGTTCTTCAGTGTCTGCCCAACCTAAGGCCTAGGGCAGGGCAGTGCTGGGGCAGGTTTGCAGAGTTGGCTGTTGGAAAACCTCCTAAGAAGATCCATTGTCTGCTGCTGCTGTTCGTTGGGGGTGATGGGTTGTCTACTCCCTTCCTGATCCTCCTGACCATAGGGCTCTCTGCTCTCTGCCTCCTGTTTTGGGAGGGAGCATGGGAGAGAGCCTGCCCAGCCAGCACTGGCCTTCCCTCCTGCCCCTGGCTCCATGGAAGAAGGGGCTTTTGGTGTCTGTTTGGCAGCCTAATGCTGCCCCATATACAGCATCCTTTGCTAAAGAGGTCCACTGTCCATCTACCCCTTGTGAAGACCCTCCTTCAAGTGAACTTGGGCCTGGTGGCTTCACAGCCCTCTCCTAGGATGCACAATTTTAGACCACAAGAGAGCAGCAATGCACAGCCGCCTGGTTACCTCACTGGAGTTTACTTAAATTGTATGCCCTGATTTGATGTAACTGAAAGATCTGATTTTCAGGCAGTGCTGGACTGTCAGAGCTCATAGGAGAGTCAACATGAACTCTGGCCTTAAGCCTCAGGAAAAATCAGATCAGTAACAATGCAGGGCAATCTTTAATTCTCATGCTGGAGGTAGTTTTTATGAGCTGCAGGTAAACTGTTGCATGCAATCAGAGCTGAAGGCATATTTATCTTAATGGAAAATGAAAAATATACCCTTCCTTCCACTGATTAAATGTGTTCTTCTGTGTTGCAAACCTTTCTATGGCAGCTATCCACTATTATTTTCATTACTGTTCAGGCACTGCAGGAGAACTAAAGTAAAATCAGGAGGTGGCTGCAAATTAAGCTGTTGTATAAACACCTGCTTCTGACACTCAGCCAAACAACTGACTGCTGCATTGTGCAGCAAGGCTTAGCCCCCATTTCAAATAAAAGAAGCTTCTGGCATGAATGGCTATAACCCAGGGCTTTTGAGATTGGGACAGCAGTATGGTTGCAGACAACAGGAAGGTTAATAGACATAGCCATAAATTGCCAAAAATTAATCATCTATGTACCTTTGGGCAAGAAAATTCTTGGTTATGTATATCTAGACCAACCCATGCACAGAATTTTCTTCTCCATCAAGAATTGTGGTAGGAATTTTAGGGGGACTGAGAAGGAGGCTGCTTGGCATTCATGTGTTAAACAGAGAGGAACGATTTGGGGCCTACCATCCTTCAGGAAGCCCTGAGGGCTGTGCTGGCAGAACTGGCTGCTCTGGAGCTGTGTTGCTGCAGCGGGACCATGGCAGGCTGAGGATACGGAGGGCGGAGGCCGTGCGACACCAGGGGACATTTGTCCTGCATCTCAACAATAGCAGGAGCCCAGGGAACAGTAGTCTGGCATCTGCAAAATACTTGTGGCCCGCATTTCTGCATGTATTTCCTATACAGGCAGGCTGCTGCTGCTGAGGTTTGAGATTGAGCCTGGTGTTTATTTCTCTGCCTCAAACACACAACTGATTTTGAATTAGACTGTAATTGAACATTACAACCTTATGGCTGGAGATTACATTGCTGGCTGGAGAGGTGCAGGCTTGGCTGTGGACAACTGTTGGGGAATAACTGTGGGGGAATAACTGTAAGGAAGTCAGTGGTAGCACTGTCACTCTCTGGAAGCCCAGAAGACTCCTCTGTCCCATAGATAAACCACCTCTCAACTCAGCACAGATTAATGGATCCCAGACTGAGAGATCTATGGCCATCTGCTGTGGTCTATCCATGATGAACGAAAGGTGTAGATTAAAGCAGTGACCTGTGGTGTTATTTGTAAACAAGAAACATTGTCTTGTTCTGAGAACAGCTTAAAAAAAGTATTATTCACCCGACACTGCGTTAAAGATTGCCTCTTGTAGAAAAATGATGTGTGCTGATCTCACTCATACAATACGTACTGAGCTGATGATGGACAATACTGTCAGCGCTAAATTTAGGACATGTGGGTGCTACATGAGAAGCTGTGCTCTAAAATACGACAGCACCTCCATACACAGCAAATCTGTTCCCCCTCTGTGTTCATAAACATGCCTGCTAGTGTTACAAGTAATTTTTACTAGTTTTTTAGTCTTGCTAGCACTTCAGAAAGAGCATAACTAAGTGGTGTCATCTGGATTTTGTTTACCTGAGTGCATTATCATTAGAATTGTGCACTACTTTCTGTTACAGGGACAAACAGGACAGGGTTGCTGCAGAGGTGTCATGGGTCCCAGGGCACAGGGCAAATGCTGTCCCCTCCAGCTCAATTCTGTACACGGCAGCTTTGTGGCTCAAGGGCACGTGCTGTACTCTCTAACTGTTGACACCTTCCCTGTCCTGGCTTTGGCCCATGCCAGCTATTCCTCTCCAGGCTACGCATGCACACAGCTGTAGGTATTCCTCTAGGGGAGAATGCCTTCTGTTTACGGTAGAGAATGTGTCCTGAGATGTTTTGTTGAGCAGCGAAGGAAGCGCTCCTGGCTCTTCTTGGTCAGGTGCAGCTGGGAAGCCTTGAGTTTTCCCTTGGCTTGACTTGGGGAGGAGCCATCTGACACCTCCATCCCATCTTGGAAATATTCCCGTTATTGGCAGGCATTTGCCCTGGCCGCTACTACTCTGGGAGGTCAGATTCAGGATCATGTAAGAGTGTAGTTCGGTGAGATCAGATTTAGGATCACCTGGAACTTTTGCTCTCTCACAGAACAATGCCAGTGGCAATCATTAACCAAACAGCTTTGCGCTTCATACAAACTCATTATTAGAAAGATCCATGCAGCTTAGCAGGGCATCCATAGATTTCCTTAAATGAGCCTTTCCAAAAGCCAGTTTCACTCCCTGCTAGAGCTTCTACCTGCCAGACAACACTTTTCAAAACCTTACGAATCCCCATTGGACAGAAACAGACTCAGTTCTGATCAAAATGAAGCAAAGGATGAGGAGTGGAAGGCTGCATAGCTGCTAAACCAGTATCCCGTGACAGAGGAAAACACAAGTTCAGTGTAGCTGTTAATGAGGTGAGGGATCTCTGCCCTTCTGCATTCAGCTTTAAACATCTTAATTTTTATCTTGCAAAAGATCACAGGATCATAGGGTAATCAGCCCTGTGCATGCCGAGATCTTGTAGTTTTCTGTGCAAATGTATTCCTGGCCAATATATAGACAGCTGATTTTGTGTCTGTACTGTTTATTATACTTTAATTCAGATAATTCTCCTTCCTCTCAAATACTCCTCTCAATGTATTTATAAAGTTTATCGTATCCCCTTTCAATATTGCTTTGCTAGGCTAAGCAGGTGACAGCAATTTAACCTGTTTCATAAGATATATTAAGTATCCTCAAAAATTCTCCATTCTCATAATCATTGTGAAGGTGCTTCTTTGAGCCTGTTCCCATTTGAATTCCTCTTTCATAAACATAAGTCAGAGGGTATCTTGCGTTTATGGAGGTTTTTCTGTTTTTCTTACGTCACTGTGAAATAAAATACTTATTTTCTGTGAACTATGGATGTGCTATTTCTTTTTCTTCTTCCCTCTTTTTAATGCTATTTTGACTTCTGCTTCTGTGTCCCTAATGACATATCTTTGTTCCCCTCCATCTCTTTTTAATGTGAGGCATAAACAAAGCATCTTATTTTGGGAAAGTAGTGCTGTAAAAATTTGATTGAAAAAGAAATCAAAGCTCTGCCTATTTTGTGTCACAGTTGCAGTGACAGAATTAGGACAAAACTGAACAATTTCAAGCTTTTTTCACATTTTCAAAGTAATCTGAAGCATTTTATTTTGGCATAGAACATCTAATGAGTATTGCCATGGTAACTGTTTGAAGACACTACACTAAATGTTGTGTGTTACTTTAATACAGTAACAGTAAAAATAGTGGAAAGACTATCCTCATTGCAAAACTTGGATCGGTTTGAACAATTCATAATGAAATCAGGAAGCAGATTCTTTGCTTGAAGGTCTGTGAATATTTCAGTTGACAGGAGCAATGAGGTAGGCATGAGTGCTGTCCTCAGCTGCCTGGGGATCTGACAGGTCTCCCATTTTTGACTCTGTGTGTTTATTAATGAACAATCACTTAATTCTGCAGAAGGTCTAGTGTAACAACATGATTAAGATCTTACGTTATACCACAGAAGAAAGTATGCTGATGACAACATACCTCTCATCTAATGGCAGAAATGTAGGCAGAGGTAGTACAGGAAAGCAGGCAAGGCACACTCCTAATTTTTGAGGCGAGCCCAGTTATAAACATTTTCCAATTTACAGGCAAATAGGCCCAAGTGGGAGGTGGCATGGCAGGCAGTGTGGTCAGAAATGACAAATGCAGCAGATGGAGCGTGAAGAGTCAGCAGTGCGACTCCATGTATTTTGGCAGATATGAATTTAAATGTTTTGGAAGGTATCAGCCTATTAACTTTGAGAAGAGCCTGGAGAGGTGAAGTACAAACTGGGAAGGTATAAAGGTAGATTGGCTTGTATCTGACAAGAGCTATCATTGAATGTCATCCCTGACTTTTTGCAAAATGCAGAGATGAATTTAAAGCCCCATTGATTTTTCAGATATGTGATTTTTTATGATGGGCAATTATGAGATGGTCTGAAAGACACTGAGAGCCTCCTTCAAAATTCAGGTACCCTGCATCCTCATGAACTCCCAGAAGTTTGATAGATATTGATTACTTACACAGATTTGCAGGGCCATACCTTTATACAAATTAATGTTTCATATCAGATTTGCACAAACATAGAGAATGTTGTCATCAAACATTGCATCTTCATCACAGAACTCTTTTGCAGGGATGTTGTATGTTTCATGATGTCAGAATTTTTTTGATAGCTCAAGAGATAGCTCTAAGGCAGCATTCATTTTCTTTCCTTTTCTTACTTGCTTTGTGCTTGTTATATTCCAAAAAGACATAAAATGTTTCAGAACCAAAAGCATTGGTGTAATTGTCTTGTTTTATCCCTGACAGTTATAAGCTTCTTTATTTATTCTCTGCTTCAGGCTCAGGTGATGTCAGCTGAGGGTTATTGTACATATGAATGACAATAACAGATTGGGTTTTATGCGTATGTTTCTCTGATAGACTAGGTAAAATTAAAAGAGAAATTGGAGCTTTGGTAATTGTTGGTAATAAAGAAGAGTTAGGGTCTAGCTCAGCATGATACTGAAGTAGATACTTAATTTCAAGCATGTGAGAAACTCCATTAAACTTGATTGCATAATTAAGTGTTTGAAAGATCAGTCCCTGAAAGGCTTTTATTGTTTAGGACATAAAGTAAAAGTCCACAAGCTTCTGATAACCTGTCCTATTTGGGCTGAAAATTGATCAATGAATATTTCACTTTCATGCCCATGGGTTGTGAAAAGGCTGCCAGAAATGCCCTTAGAAAGTAAAAATAGTGTCTGAAATGAAGAGGAGAAAGGTATGTCTGTCTTGGCCATAAATGCTTAATTTTGACCTAATACCTCACTGAAAGAAGGGGAAAGGACTAATAGGTCTCTGTTTTCACAGAGAATTTGATTGTCTCCTTGTGGAATTTAAATGCCTTCTTGATAGGAACACAATGAAACAAGTCTCCAAAACTTAATTGCGTGCAGATCCTAAGAAGTGAAGAACTGGGACATTGAATTTTAGCTCATTCAGTGATTCTTTATAACCTTATGACATAGACTTAGCTGGAGATCTAAAATAAGAACATACTGCAATTTAGATAGTCTTAACAACTAGTCAAGGGACAAATGGTCTGAGAACCTGTCTGTAGATCTCTGAGGGAGCAATTGTAAATATTCCAGATGTATAAATGGAACAGAAAGACATTCAGATCCCAGAACTAGTAAAATTTAACCTCTGTGAAAAGTTAAGTTGGAAAGCAGAGAATAGATAAGAAAATGGAAACTGAGGTGGGGAAAAGAACTACATACTTGAAGAGTTTTTCCATGAAAACTTCCTGAAAAAGTGTTTAGGACAAGTCACAGTATGTCAGAGATTTCTCAGTAATGTGTCTTGTAGCAAAGGGGAGGTATTCAAGGATAACACCTGTAAGACATCTTCCATGTAAATTACAGTACTAATTTAATTGATATCTTTGTACAAAACTCTACTTTCCCTTTCATAGGATGAAATGTAATTCAATGAATTTTATCCACCAATGTACAGAAATTATGGGGAAATATGTGCTTCCCATGTGACGTTAAGGCTATGCAATGCAATGTATGTGAAATGAAATCTGTTAACTAATGGGAGAATGACTAAAACACCACAGCAACTTTTTGTATGGTCATGTTACATAGTGCAGACAAGCTAACTCTCACTCTAATCTCTTGGATGTCATATATGATACTTAAAAACATCTTGAGTGGTACTCCTGTTCCTTGTTAACTGAATAGTCAGACCCTGTTGCTTCTAATGGAATTGCTTCACCTTGTTAATAGCTGACTTCTTTTTTCCCCATCTCAAATATCAATTTTCCTGAAGAACTAGAGCAGCAAGGTCTCAGGAATTAGATTGTTTTGATTTTCATTTTATCTTCAGCATTCACGTAAGAAATTACAAATGGGTTACTGAGACATCTCAATTCTGTATCTTGTCTAAATCAAAATATGTTTTTATACAAATGGATGGTTTGTACAAAATAGAAACTGGAACAACAGAAGGAATTACAATCTTTTTTTCTTTCATTACTCTATTGTGGCTATGAATCTGTTGGAAAAATTACACTTTTTTTTTCTCTTAATGGGCAAAGTTGGCCTGCTCCCATTATGACAATGCTAAATCTCTTGCTAGCCACTAAAATTTGAAATTTTCTCTCCTGTTTTGAATAGAGAATGATATCTTTGAAAACAGCAAGTTGAAGTGCAAATAGCAAGTGTCTTGTTAAAATATCAGTTGTCAACAGCTATAGGATAAGTTACTGTGAAATATAAGTAGCCTTGAGATTTCAAATGAGAAACTTATAATATCAATCAGACAATGATTACATTGAATACACCTGGAAGATGGCATCATTAAGTTATCTGCACAAAATATTTTTATGTGATATATTTAATCTAGGCCTGAACCCTGTATTTGGCCTGGTAAACATGATAACACTTTCTTTTGCCTCTGTAGAGGAGCATGAGTCTTATAATCCCTCTCATATGTATTCCTGACTGTGAAGTCCTCCTTCCTCCCTTACCCCCATGTTCACTCTCAGTTATCAGCCAGGCACTGACCCTCAGCACTTTCAGGAACCCTGGTTAAGGATCCTGTAGCTGAGCCTTAGGGGTTTACAATACAATGATGGAAGAGCTAAGGGTCAAACAATATAAACAGAATACAAATATAACTGCAGTGAATAGCAGTGGCTAACCATATGTAGATTGGAGCGTAATAAAGGCTATAATATGTACTGTATAACTAATTAATGTTCCAGAAGGAGTCTGCAAACAGATTTTGTAAAATGGGAGCACTACATAATTAATAGGTACCCATATCACACTGAAGAGTTGATTAATTGCTAGAAATATTGGCATTACATAAATCTCTTGTACAGCCTAGGATGTGCTAATCAGAATATTCCAAGTTTAAACACAGAAAGAAAGATACTACAGTCTACGCAAATATATTGCTGTGTTACTACCTGTGGAAACAAAGGAGGAGCCAGGGCAAGCTCTTAACGTTTTCTCATACAAAGTATGGACGCAATGTAGGATGACTGATTTGGTGGGAGCTTATATGCACACACATAAATGCATATGCAAAGTTTCTGTGGATTTACAGAACAAAGCACAAAGCCGTTGGCTTCCCTATCAGACCCTGCTGGTTCCATACCACAGTGGCAGTGTGACACTGTTGCATGATGCATAGTCACTGTCCCATTTAGAATGGGGCTACTTTCATGCCTAAGCCTGTTGTGGTGTAGACCCTGCTCCCCCCCCTACTAACAAGCCACATTGCAATGCCAGATCATTCAGCACCATATGAGAACAAAGAGCTGGGATAATGGGGCGCTCTACAACCCTGCCTGTTGGTACAATGAGCCAAGATAAGAAGTAATACGGTACCTCTCTGTCCCAGGATGAGCACAGCCAGTTGGGACAATTAGGCACTCCCTGATTGCACCTGGAACTTCTGCTGCAATCACAGTGAGTTGAAGTGATTGGGCGCTCCCTGACCATCTCCAGAACTCCTGTTGCCCGGGGGATGTGCCTGGGTCTTCTCCTGCATGGGTCGCAGCCCACATATCTGAGAGGTGCCGAGACTAATTATCTGATAAGAATTGTGGCCACAAAACGGTAACACTGACCAAAGTCAATAATCTTGCAATTCTATAAATAATGGTTCTAAAGCGAGACCCTTTGAGCTCTCTGGGACCACAGCAGGCTGTGACCGTGTATCTCCCTCTGAGCTGGGACGCCTCTCAGAGC
>VZSC01010765.1:20787-49960 GCA_013398225.1 Steatornis caripensis
CCCCCGCCATTCACTGTGACAGTTGCACCTAAGCACCACTCTGACCCAATTCCCTTTCACAATCCCTTCGCACAGTAAGTAATAGAGTGAATCTTGCCATCAAATTCTGTAAAGTCGCACCTTTTTACAAACTCTTACAACTCTTACAACTCTTACTCTTTTTACAAACTTTTACAAACATATTAAAAATCACCTTTCCCTCATATCTTTGGTGGTGATTCTTTGAGCGACCATTAAACCTTAACCACTCTCCCCTGCAACAAAGCCTATGCAGACAAGCTTGCAAAATAATACTCTTTTTTGATGCATTATTTTGATTTATAGGCAGGGTTTGACTGACCTACTGTTCAGATTCTTATTCATGTATTGGAGGATGGAAACAACTGTTGATTAATGAGTAACATGCAGCAGTACAAATAATACATTATAATTTATCATTTCCCTATAAGATACTTGCTAGAGCAATAGAAAGTAACAAGATACTTATTGCACTAAGAAAAAATCCCCCAAGTACTCAGTTTTAACTCATTTGCGTGATGGACTTCATAATCATAATTGTAACTGCATTTGTTAATTGATTTCATTTTAGCACCTACAAGCACTAGAAAAATCTGCCCCTGCTATAATTAGCTTACAACCTAAACTGAAGAGAAAGCACGGCCTGATTTTTGGTTTAGACTATTGAAGAGCAGTATGAGTACATGATAACGCAATATATGTCAGGACTAAGACACATCATTCTTTTGAGAGTAGCTATAAGAAGAATAAAACCATAATGTGGTCCATTTTCTTAAGAGTGAGGTTATAAACTTTTACCACTAAGTTCATATTCATTCATGACTTCTGCATTTGACTATTGATATCTGTCTTGTTGGGACATGATTCTGCTGTCCTTAAATTTAGTGTCAAAACTCCTGTACTCTTTTTGGGGACAAAATCAGGTTCTGAGCACTGCTTTTTCCTACTACCATACAGTCAAGGCTGGAAAAAGTGTTTCTTCAACCTTACTAAACCACAGTAATTACCCTTTTTAATTTTAATGTGTGCTAATTGTGCTAACTTACTGATTTTAAATTCTGATTGCTGAGCATTGGGTAAGTATTAATGAACTAACCGTAAGAAATCTTTACAGGTAAAAACAAGTCACAAATAATTCCCTAAGCAATTCTGAGTAATGACTGAGAGTGATTCTTCCATGAACATCCTGTTATTGAGCCATATTACTGACTGAATGATTTGTTGCATTCTGCTGTTAATGTGTAGGATCAAATCAAGTGGTATAACAGGTAAAATAAGATCTTAGTTAGAATAGTATTGCTTGAATATTTGTATTAATTAATATATATTATGAATGTAGAGAATGTTATTAATTGAAATTAAACTTAATCAGAGACTGCTTTCAGTCTCAGTATTTTCCCTCAGTTCTCAGCCTGAAGAGGATCCAGTAGGTAGTGGCAGTTTTGTAGAATGGCCACATAGGTCTTACAAATTAAGAAGAGATTATTTTGGGGGGAGGTTGTTGTCTGCATGCTCTTATCTTGTTTTTTTAAAAGAACCTAAAAAGTTACTAGAAATTCCTAGGGGAAGACAACTTGCAGAACAGAGATAGTGGAGTATTTAAAGGTAAGAGCAGATTCAGAGAAGTATTAAAGCAGACATCACATATCAAACTCATGAAAACTTGGTGTTAATGATCAACTACAGGCTTACCACAGAAACAATGAAGGGCATAGCAAAGAACTGTAGAAATTAGAGATGAATTGGCATATTAGGCTTTCTAAAGTCAAGTTTTTCTGCTAATTCAAGATTGATTCCCACAATGCAGTTTGTAGTGTTCTGTGCAGTCTGACTTTAAAAGTTTCTAGCAACAAGAATTATGTAATTTCTAACTAGCAAGCAATTGCTAACAAACAACTTAAAGTCATTAAAGGCCCAGTAAGTCTCTAGCCATAATAGGTTTCCTCTCTTCTTTACTTACTGAGAAGTACTACTGGGCTTGATCAAGACACCTAAATCCTGTGTTGAAGAGATACAAGTTGTGCAATATGATTGTTTTTTGTAAGTATTGATGGCATGTTAAACACTGAAAAATTCTTAATCGTCAAGAAGATCAATAGTTTTTGAAATACAATGTTAGTTGTTAGTCTTGTAACAGAATCTTTGAGTTTGTGATCAGCAGGTAGGTTTATATTCTGCTTTATCTGTAGCAAGTGGATAGCTGCTATCTTGGAACAGATTATGATATTTGGACTGAGGTTCCTGAAAGAGGTATTTGCTTACATGCCACTTGCAGTCACCACAGTGCAAAGAGTGACTAATGTCATCAAAATAAGCACCAGATGTTACAAGCTTTCTCAGGCTGCTTGTTCTTGACTTTATAATCTGTCATAGTCACAGACAGAAGATGTTGTTATGGTTTAACTTCTTTTCTTGTTGAAGGCATCTGTTCTCATGCTTAAAATGGTTAATGGCAGATGTCTTTGTCTTCCTCACACCTTAGTGTTGCTCATGATGAAATGATAACAAGAAAAGTGGTGTTCAGTGAGCATCTGTAAGAGTGCAGTAGAATACTCTGGTGATATGGGAAGCCATGAGTCCATTTCTCTTGTGCATGAGTACAGCTAGATGACATTCACTGAAAAGCAGGCACTTCACTCCTCTTCCTGCACTTTTGACTGCATCAAAATAAGTGCAAATCTTTCCCAAATGAGGTTAAATTGGTCAACAGAGATAAATGGCTGAAAACTGTAAAAAGCTGCACCGTTTCTGTTTAGCATTGATTAAACCGCATGTTTTGACTTTTCCTTTGACGTGTTAAGATTCATTAACATGAAATGCAGCTAAAGTTAATTTCAAAGCATAAACACACTTCTGTGTTTTAGGAATTAATTAAAGAAACGTGTAATTTCCATACACTTTATGAACTATTTTAGTTCAACTCGTGTATCTTTTAAATTGAATAAAACACAGTGAACTTTAATAAAATTTGAAACATTTCAAATATTTGCAGGTGCAGAGACTTATCTTACTTATCACTTCCAATTGTAGTTAAAAGAATACTGAAGAAGTCTTTTGCAGCTGACAAAGCAATTGCTAAAACAAAATTAACAGTACTTTGTAAGAGGGTCCAGGCAAATTGGTCATTAAACATTGAGACAGAAAAGGTAAAATATAGTTTGCTGCTCTTCGGAGAACTTAGTGAGTGATAATGATTTGTCTTCAATAGTATTAACCTGTTTGATTACAAATCACTGTTTTGAGGGATCGATTTTTGCTCCTCTGAGGTTGATATTAAATCTCTGACTTGAATGGGCCAATAATTTACATGAAATTTTGTGTTTGAGAGAAAATTATTTTCAGTTTTCTCCATCCTCCTGCTTTCTCAAGCCAATAATTTTGATCTTATCAAGACCAGCGAGATATGGTAACTTGAAATATAATATTGTAAAGTTATTTGTTGCTCTTCTTCTGGGGGATGGGGGGTGGGGACTGGGACACAGTTGTAGGAAGGCTTTCAGATGTAGCTGAAGTGAGCAAGGAGACAATGGAAACAAACATCTTATGTTTTATTTCTGATGAAAAATTCCTAAACCCAACAGTTTTCAAACACCTGCCATTAGGGCTTGAAGGCACTCATTCCATCAAAGCCAAATCTATAATTTAGATGTGTAAATAAAGATGTAGGTTCATCTCTCAACGTATCCAAGTTTTAAGGGATTGAAAACCCTTAAAACTTGGTGGTGTCTTATTTCTATTAGATGTTGATTAGTATTATGTAAAAGGTGATAATTAAGGTGAAGAGCTCTGACACTTCTATTTTTCCTGTTGAAAAAAATTCTGGTGTTAAAGCATTCACTTCTGTTGATTTTTTTCTCAAGATAAACTTGTATTCTAGTGGAGACAGATGGTGCTTCCTCATAGAGAGGCTAATGAAGTCTGGATGAGCAGACGACAGGATGAACTGAAAACTGGCTGAATGACTGGGCCCAGAGGGTGGTAATCAGCAGTGCAACATCTAGTTGGAGATCAGTGACTAATGGTGTACACCAATGGTCAATACTGGGTCCAGTCTTGTTTCAACATCTTCACTGATGATCTGGATGATGGGGCAGAGTGTACCCTCACCATATATACTGCTGACACAAAACTGGGAGGAGTGGCTGATATGCCATTGGATTGTACTGCAATCCAGAGGGTCCTCAACAGTGTGGACAAATGGACTGATGGGAATCTCATGAAGTTCAACAAGGGGAAGGGCAACACTAGAGGAGGAACAATGCCAGGCACTGGTACCTGCTGAGGGCCAACCAGGTGGAATGCAGCTTTACAGAAAAAGACCTGGAAGTCCTGGTGGACATCAAGTTGACCATGAGCCAGCAATGTGTCCTTGCGGCAAAGAATGAATATGGTACCCTGGACTGCCTTAGACAAAGTGTTGCCAGCAGGTCAAGGGAGGTGATGCTTCCTCTCTGCTCGACCCTGATGAGGCCACATCTGGAGTTCTGTGTCCAGTTCTGGGCTCCTCAGTACAAGAGAGAAGTGGAGCTACTGGAGAAAGTTCAGCAAGGGGCTTCTCAGCTCTGAGGAAAGCCTAAGAGAGCTGGGACTTTTGAGCTTGGAGAAGACAAGTCTTGGGGGATGTCATCAATTATGTACAAATACATGAATGGAGGGTGCAAAGATGTCGGGACCTGGCTCTGTCACTGGTGCCCAGTGACAGAACAAGAGGCAATGGGCACAAACTGAGACACAGGGCGCTCCCACTGAACAACAGAAAACACATTTTTTTTACTGTGAAGGTGACCGAGCACTGGCACAGGTTGCCCAGGACGGTTGTGGAGTCTGTGTTCTTGGAGATATTCAAAAGCTGTCTGGACAACTGGCTCTAGGTGACCCTGCTTGAGCAGGGAGGTTGACCCAGATGACCTCCAGAGGTTCCTTCCAATCTCAGGCATTCCATAATTCTGTGTTTCTGTAATGGTACTTCTTTTAACTCATGAATTGGAAAAAAAAGTATGAACTGAAAAAACTCATTACGAGTCTTTTTTCCCTCACTTTTAAAAGAAGTGAGTTCATGCCCACTTTTGTGAATTTGGCTTAAACATTTATAAAGCCCCGATTCATAGAATAAAATAAAAGACAATAACATTATTCATTCCTTCTTGAATTATTTATTTGTTGGAGAAAAATTTGTCTTTTGCTGGTTACTTGTCTACATGTTCATTACCTTCAATAAATACAGACCTCAAACTATGTCCAAAGGGAGCAACATTCTGCAATTGTTGCATTCTTCTAGTGTGACAAGCTGTTGGAACAGCTCACATACGCACAATTGAAGAATTAGATAGAAAATGGTTATGTCATTCATTTATATTTATTGCTGGTTTTGGTCCTGAATGCATGTGGAACATCTACAAGCAGGGAGAAACAGCTGTATAATTAAAGGCAAGTATTGGTAAACAGACAAATGCAATTAAGACAATACAGAAGTTACTACTTTTCACTACTTAGCCCAACCCCCAAAACATGCATTTATACATTTTTTTTCTCCACTTTTATACCACTGATAACATTTAGAAGGACAAAATAGATCAAAAATGCATGGTAGGAAAATGAGTCAGGTGAAAAGAGATGGTAGACGAAAGGTGGCACATAAAGGGAGATGAACAGAAATGCGTGTGATGATAGCTACAGACAAGCTCCAGTGCAATGGAGGCATTGTGTTTCATATTCTCTGACACAGGCATAGAGGTGAGCACAACAGCCATGGCAGCAGAATGGGGGATTCAGGATTGTTTTCAAGGTGTTCTGGCAATAAGAGATGATACTCTTTCAGCGTGCAGGTTCCAAGGTTTTGAGCCATTGGACATAGTGCCCAGTGTATTGAGTTGCTCTCTCAAATCAAGGAGATGATGTGCAGCCCTCTGAGCAGATGACATATGCCTGTAGGAATTTGTACTAGTCAGAATTTGGAGAAATGCACACTATAGGAGCTGAAATTTTAAAGTGGGCTTTCGTTTATTCAGGAACTAATATAAAAGAACAGTTGAGTCCTTGTCCTGATTTCAATAGGGACAGAGCTAATTTTCTTCTTAGCAGATGCAGTAATGTTGTATTTTGGAGTTGGTGTGGGATTTGGTATGAGAAGAATGTTGATAATACACTGATGTTTTTAGTTGTTGCTAAGAAATCATGGACTTTTCAACTTTCCATGCTTTGCTAGTGTGGAGGTGCTCAAGAAGCTGGGAGGGAGCACAGCCAGAGCAATGGATCCAACATGGACAATGGAATATTCCGCACCATATGATGTCATGCTCAGCATATAAAGCTGGGGGAAGAAGGTGGCAGGGGGGACATTCGAAGTGATGGCGTTTCTCTTCCCAAGTAACTGTTATGCATGATGGAGCCCTGCTTTCCTGGAGACAGCTGAACACCTGTCTGCTGATGGGAAGTAGTGAGTGAATTCCTTGTCTTGCTTTGCTTATACTCATGGCTTTAACTTTACCTATTAAACTGTCTTTATCCCAACCCATGAGTTTTCTCTTTTACTCTTCCGATTCTCTCCCCCATCCAGCTGTGGGGTGAGCGAGCACTGTGTGGGGCTGAGTTGCCAGCTGGGGTTAAACCACGACAGTCCTGAAAACCCTACGCAGGAGAAAAAAATGAAGATTTCCAGGCACTTGGAGGTTATGAGAATCAAGGTTGGTCACCCCTGCTGTTTGTGAATCTACTTTAGCTGTGGATTTGACTTCACCTTGAGACAACAAATTCTTTTACTTGCACAAGGCTTGTAGGCATTCCACTTCTGTCCATCTAGACTTTTGGGTGAATAATTAAACAAAAAATCAGACTTGAAGAAAGATATGTGGAGCTGAGTATTCTCGAATTTGCATATCTGCGTAGACTTGAACCTCCCAGTTTCTTCTTTGTGCCTTTTTTCCACGCTGAAATGGAGACTTGATGAAATGAAACCTGTGACATATTTCTGTATGGATGTCCTCGGACAAATTAACTATGCCAAATCATGATATTTATATTGCCGGTGAGCACGTCTACTCCTTACCCTCACATCTGTAATTAAACATACAAGATTCATGTAAATGCATTTTTGGAGGAGATCCTACAGAAACTGATTTCTTTTAAGAGTGTAGTATCTTGTTTTATTATCTGGACTATGCAACCTATACACTATTAAACTGCATCTTTGCTTTGATTCACTGTGTCAAATGCAAGTTACAAGAGACAAAAGATATCCCCTTGCTGTCTCCATTCCTCCCCTCCCAAAATAAAAGCATATTTTCTTGCTTTATACAATTTAACTATTAGAATGCATAAGTGAATATAATTACAACCAAAGGAAGACTAAACAAGAANTTTTACTCTTCCGATTCTCTCCCCCATCCAGCTGTGGGGTGAGCGAGCACTGTGTGGGGCTGAGTTGCCAGCTGGGGTTAAACCACGACAGTCCTGAAAACCCTACGCAGGAGAAAAAAATGAAGATTTCCAGGCACTTGGAGGTTATGAGAATCAAGGTTGGTCACCCCTGCTGTTTGTGAATCTACTTTAGCTGTGGATTTGACTTCACCTTGAGACAACAAATTCTTTTACTTGCACAAGGCTTGTAGGCATTCCACTTCTGTCCATCTAGACTTTTGGGTGAATAATTAAACAAAAAATCAGACTTGAAGAAAGATATGTGGAGCTGAGTATTCTCGAATTTGCATATCTGCGTAGACTTGAACCTCCCAGTTTCTTCTTTGTGCCTTTTTTCCACGCTGAAATGGAGACTTGATGAAATGAAACCTGTGACATATTTCTGTATGGATGTCCTCGGACAAATTAACTATGCCAAATCATGATATTTATATTGCCGGTGAGCACGTCTACTCCTTACCCTCACATCTGTAATTAAACATACAAGATTCATGTAAATGCATTTTTGGAGGAGATCCTACAGAAACTGATTTCTTTTAAGAGTGTAGTATCTTGTTTTATTATCTGGACTATGCAACCTATACACTATTAAACTGCATCTTTGCTTTGATTCACTGTGTCAAATGCAAGTTACAAGAGACAAAAGATATCCCCTTGCTGTCTCCATTCCTCCCCTCCCAAAATAAAAGCATATTTTCTTGCTTTATACAATTTAACTATTAGAATGCATAAGTGAATATAATTACAACCAAAGGAAGACTAAACAAGAAGAAAAATATAGGTAAGAAAAAGGAAAATCTTCAGAAATACAATCTTTGTGTCTTGATAGCATTTCTAGGTCTGCACTTCAGAAGAAATAGAGTAGTCCCTGGCAATTTTCTGTGTAATGATTACAGCGATATTTTCTGCAGATTTGGACTAAATGATATAGAAAATTATGATGTAGTCCTCACTTTGAGACTGAGTTATTCAGTGTGTCAGTTGTGCTCTTTATTAGTTGTTCATTTGTTCCATACTGTGCTTGGAAGAGAATCTGGTGGTTTTTTTTTTGTTTTTGTTAGCTCATGTACTAGTGACATCAAGAAATAATCCTTGGATTGGATTCTAACTCTGCCTTATATGATTTTTTTCATTTCAGTTGAAGTTGACATGGTATCTGTCTTCAAATGCACCTTCACATTTCTATCCTTTCTTTTCAAACTTCTTGCTGCATCTTGTCTGTGGGGTTAATTACCTCTTGTCCTGGTTAAGACACTTTAATTTTATTATAGTTCTCTTTTGCTGTTCTGTTTTATGACTATCCTGATATTACATTCCTCGGCCTGAACATGTATTAGTGTTTCAACGTTTAGCCTCTCTCTCCTTTTTCTCAGTTATTTGTTTTAATTTAACATGGTTATATTTTACACAAGCAATTAAGTATGTAAAACAAATTGATGCTTTCAATAGCATTTTGTATTAATTCACAGTTTCTACTTGGCCTGTTTATCCAGGTATCTTCATGAATTTGTAAAGCTTACTGTTTGGGGGAAGATTTTGCGTTGTGGGTTGTCATCACTCTCCCTGGTTTAGAATATATTGGACTGTACAATTTCTACAATTTTACTCATTATTTTGCTAAAGCCGATTTGAAAGCGAAATGATTCTGTTGCAAACACTCTTCCCTTGTGTGTGATACGTCTGGGAGCATGGCAAAGATAAGGAGAATAATACGCTTGTTCTTTGTCGGAGTGATTTAATCATGGATATCATTGCACAAAACAGCCAAACAAGGATTCATCGCTAAGAATCAGTATAAGGCAAAGTACTAGAGTTAACATGGAAAAGAAGGATTTGAGTGAGTACAGACTGGTTTTGACTAAACAGCACAATGCTAAACCATTAACGGGAAGTGTCATTCTGGGATATGCTAATACAATTTTCGTATTGAGAGCATGGCAACTAATCATTCTGCTATGTTGGAGGTAGTAAGATTTCAGCTGGAGTTTGTTGTCTAATACTGGGTATTTCATGCTAAGGCAGATGCTGATAAATTAGAGAAAGCACGTAAGAGAGTAATAAAAATAATCAGACGTTTGAAATATGTGATTTAGGGTGAAAGGCTGAACATGTGAATTGTTTTATTCTAGAAGAGAGCTAGTGGAGGTAAAAGCTGTTGAAAAAACAAACTAGAGTGATCTGTTACTCCACATGTCCATTGTGTGCAAGAATTTAATTGCCTTACTTTTATCTATGGGAGAACTGAGATTAGGGGACAGTTTCTAGTTATGATGATTCCTCAGGAACAAGCTACCAAGGCATGGGATGGGATTCCCACTAATAGAAATTTCTGAGAACAGATTAGACCCATATCTCTTAAGAATAGTGTATATACGTTTAATCTTGTCTTGGTGCGAAGTGTTAGAGTTGATGATCTAAGATCTTAAGCCTAAGTAATTTAAGCTGCTATTGATAATACTTTACCTCTATTTTTCCATAACCAGCTGAAAATTCGAGATGGCAAACTGATAAGGCAGATCACCTTACTTCACTTTGGAGTATACAGGTTAGGTGTTGAAGACTAAATTAGTTATCTTTGGCTTCTAGACATTATGGAGAAATAAACAGCTGCACAACAGGATTCATTTGATCTATCCTAGAGCCTTTACAATGGGCTGAACTTTTCTCCAATCTGCCTGTTTCCTCTGACTCTGAAGAGACCCCCAGGTGACTAGATTATATTTAGGTGAGAGGACTCTCAGTCCAGCACTTCAGATTCTAAGATTCCTAGTCTACAGCTTGCTTTCTCGCACAAGTATGTGATTTGCCAAAGTGATTTAGGGCATATCTTCACAGATGGATACAGATAGTTTTCCAGCTGGTTCCAGCCCACTGAAGCATTAGCAAGAATCTTTCTGGATGGTTGGTAATTATGTGTTCAGGCGTGGCTGTGTTGGCATTACTCTCTCTGACCCCTCTGCAGGACATGGTAAGTTGGATTCAGACCACACCAATACACTTACATGATACCTTGATCACAGGTGGCTCTGAGCTGGAAGGCACCTATCAAAGGTAAGAATGAGAATCTGGGGAACTATGGGCCAGTCAATGACACCTCGCTCCCTGGGACAGAGATGGAGCACATCCTCCTGGAAGCCGTTTCCAAATGTAAGCGACAAGAAGATGATTGGGAGCAGTCAGTGTGGAATTATGTAGGGAAAGTCATGCTTAACCAACATGATAGCCTTCTATGATGAGAAGAATTGCTTGGTGAATGAGGGAACAGTGGTGGATATTTTTGATTCTGCCTTTAGCAAGGCTTTCAGCACTGCCTCCCATAACTTATAAAG
Organism: Steatornis caripensis; assembly: GCA_013398225.1. Classification (NCBI taxonomy): domain Eukaryota; kingdom Metazoa; phylum Chordata; class Aves; order Caprimulgiformes; family Steatornithidae; genus Steatornis; species Steatornis caripensis. The sequence goes on from VZSC01010765.1 coordinate 31,551, forward strand.
TACAGGCTAGGTAAGCATATGATAATGTAGCTTGAAAATGGCTTGAACTGCTATGCTTAAAGTGTTGTTGTCAGTGGTCTGTCACCCAGGTGGAGGCCAGTTAATAGTGGTATATTCCAGAGGCTGATATCAGGGCCAATAGAGTTTAACTCCTTCATTAATGACCTGGATGATGGGACAGGGTGCACCCTCAGCAAGTTTACAGAGGGACTGGTTGATACCCTGGATGGCTGAGCTGAGATTCAGAAAAATGTTGACAGCATGGAGAAAGGGGCAAATGAGAACTTAATGAAGTATGAAAAAGGGATATACCAAGCCCTATACCTAGGGACAAGTAACCCCATGCACTGGTATACCTTGTAGGTTGATCAGCTGGAAAGGAGCTTTGCAGAAAAAGAACTGTGGGCCCCTGCAGACAAGAAATGCAACTTGAGCCAGCAATATGCCTTTGAAGCAAGAAAGGATAAAAGCCTTTCCAGGGCTACGTCAGGAACAGCATTGCATCACCTGCAGGTCGAGGGTGTGATCCTTCTCCAGTTCTCAGCACTAGGGAGGCCACATTTGTAGTGCTGGATCACTTCCTGGACTGTCCAATACAGAGAGATATGGACATACTGGAGCGAGTTGAGCAAAGGCCTATGAAGATGCTGAAGGGTTTGGAGCATGTTAACTATATGGAGAGGCTGAGACAGATGGAAATGTTCAGCCTGGAGAAAAGAGGGCTCAGGGGCATCTTATTCATGTGTGTAGATACCAGGTGGAGGGCAGTAAGGAAGACAGAGCCAGAAAAGCGGCAATGGGCACAAACTGAAACGCAGGAGGTTCTTTCTGAACATCAGGAAACACTTTTTTTACTCTGAGAGTGACTGAATACTGAACAGGTTGCCCTTGAGAGATGTTGGAGTCTTTACCCTTGAAGATATTAAAAGTCCATCTGGACATGGTCCTAAGCAACCTGCTGTTAGTGATCCTGCTTTGAGCAGGGGCATTGGACTAGATGATATCCAGAGGTACCTTCCAGCTTAGCTCATTCTATGATCTTGTGATCAAACAACTGCTGACACAATAGTGTAAGTAACCAAGGTCTGACTGAGGAAAGGATTTAGTTCTCTTCTGCTCAGCATTGTCACTGCTTACTTTTGTTTGGACTGAATTCTCCTAAACTTGGACAGGGCTGTTTTGGAACGAGATCTTCCTATATAAGTAAATGAGAAACTCCTGCTTTTTTGCAGGGTGATGTATTTATGAGAGAGAAAAATTCCTTTTTGTGTATCAGTAGAGAGAAGATTTGCTCAGGAAATTTTCTCACTTTATTTAAGCAGAGATCAATTTGTGTTAGACTGAACAAAAGCTAATGCATGATGATATATTTTGGCCTCTGGTTACTCATTACCACTTATGAGGACCTGTCTAATACTTAGAAATTTAAACACTGACTGAAGTAAATTTTAAAGTTGTTGCACTACCTGGACTCTTTATCCCAATAAAGTAAGCTATACAGGAGCAATTTAAATTTTCCAAGGATAAAATATTATTCTTAAATTGGGAATGCTAACAATTCTACCATATTGTGTAAATGAAAATGGTAATAGTTAAGTGTCGTGGTTTAGGCCCAGCCAGAAACAAAGAACCACGTTGCAGCTCACTTACTTACTCCTCCCTCCCTGGAATCTCTACTCCAGCCACCTCCTCCCCTCCTTCCTCACTTATTCATGATATCTGCACAGCTATTTTCCTCACATCCGACTCCTTCTGCTGCAGGTCTTAAGGGCCATTTCTCTGTCCTGTCCTCTTAAATACGTTACCATAGAGGCACATCTATTGTCTCTAAACGGCCCAGCCTCAGAGCGAGGTGGGGCCAACTTGGAGGTGGGGCAGCTTTGAGCAGCTTCTTACGGGGGCCACCTGCCCATGTAGCCCCTTCCCCTGCTACCAAAGCCCCGTCACACAGACCCAATGCACTAAGAAAGTGTGGGGAGTATTTTCTAACAGAAGATATCCCTAGGTTAATGCTGTTTTAACACTCATTGTTTGAATTAATGAACTAATGCCCTGAGATAGATCAGGGGTGTATGGGCGCTCTTGCTTCTGCTGCTGTGAAACTGAACACAGTGAATATTAAAGTGCAGTCTTGGAGTTAATAATTCCTAGTAGCTAATCTTTTTGCCTTATTATTATGGAGTAATCAACAAATAAAATGGCTACTCACATGTATCAATTCTTCATTTCTCTAGGGCCACCTCCTCTGATCCATACAATTTTCACCCACAGTATTCTTTTATCTAAGATCATTTGTACAAACACCAGACTGTGCTGTTGCTTTGTGTATGATGTATACACCTGAAGTCACATATATCTTCTACAATGGGGAGACTGATCATATAAACTTTTTCTTCCAAATAATTAGTCTTGTTTCAATGTTTGCATGCAGATGTGTGAATGTGGCAAGCCAACTACATTGTAATCTGCGTGAATGTCCTCAAAACAATTGATTTTGTTAAATGGGAGAAAAAAAAAATATCCAGGGACTCAGGTGATGCTCAAAGGCCTTTTTCTCCTGCTGCCAGGTGCGCTGCTGAACCTTTGGAGTGACCCAGCTTGACTTGCTGTCTTAGTGACTGCCAGAGGCAATATCTGCACTCCAGTGGCTTTATTCCAGTATAATCTGTAAAACAAACGGGCCCAGAATTTCACTGCAATGAATTATACGCAAGAGTTCGCTGCCTGTTGGGTCTAATCTGTCTTGCTCCTGCGTAGTTCAAGAAGCTTTCTGGAGTTACATTTTGAAGGGGAAGAAGAATTATGAATTATGAAAGCATTATGAAAGCATTCTAAAAGAAGCACAAGAACATGAGGAAGGACTTCTTTACTGTAAGGGTGACAGGGCACTGGAACAAGCTGCCCAGGGAGGTTGTGGAGTCTCCTTCTCTGGAGATACTCAAAACCCGCCTGGGTGCGTTCCTGTGCAACCTGCTTTAGGCACACCTGCTTTAGCAGGAGGTTTGGACTAGATGACCTCCAGAGGTCCCTTCCAACCCCTATCATTCTTTGATTCTGTGATTCCTTATAAAGTAATGCAATTCAAAATCATGTCTTCAAGTTCTTTTGACTGTTCTTTTCTAATAAGATACTAATTAGATATAGGCAACTATCCCTTTGCCCAGCTACTGTGTACTTTTATAGTTTGGTAATGCTTGACTAACATTTGCCTGAAATTTTCTATCAGATCATAAAAACATAGAATACCAGGTTGGAAGTGACCTCAAGGATCACCTGGTCCAACCTTGGCAAAAGCACGGTCTAGACAAGATGGTCCAGCACCCTGTCCAGCTGAATCTTACAAGTGTCCATTGTTGGGGAAACTGCCACTTCCATGGGGAGATTATTCCAATGGCTGATTGTTCTCATCATAAAAAATTTTCCTCTTGTGTCCAATTGGAATCTCCTTAGGAGTAACTTGTACCCATTAGCCCTCATCTTTTCCATGTGACTCCTTGTAAAAAGGGAGTCTCTATCTCCTTTGTAGCCACTCTTTAAGTACTGGAACATGGTGATGAGGTCTCCCCTAAGCTTTCTTTTCTCAAGGCTGAACAAACCCAAATCTCTCAGCCTTTCCTCATATGGCAGGCTTCCCACACCTTTGATCATCTTTGTGGCCCTTCTCTGAACCCTCTCCAGCCTGTCCATATCGGTTTTGTATAGCATTGACCAAAGCTGAACACAGTATTCCAGGTGTGGCCTAGGAAGTGCTAAGTAGAGTGGGATAATGACTTCTTTATCTCTGCTTTGTCTATGCCCTTGTTGAGGCACCCGGCATCCTGCTGGCTTTCTTTGGCACAGCAGCATGCTGTTCGCTCATATCAAGCTTGTTGTCCATCAGCAGGTCCCTTTCAACAGAGCTGCTCTCCAGCCAGGTAGATCCCAGCTTGTGTTGAACACCTGGATTATGTTTTCCCAGGTGCAAGACCTTGCACTTGTCCTTGTTGAACTTCATAAGGTTCTTGCTAGCCCACTTTTCCAGCCTATCCAAGTCTTCCTGCAGGGTGGCTTTCCCTTCTGAAGTATCCACGACCCCATTCGGTTTGGTATCATCAGCAAACTTCATCAGAGTACACTTGATCCCATCATCCAGATAATTTATGAAGATATTAAACAGCGTTGGGCATAATATTTATCCCTGGGGGACCTCACTTGTGACAGGTTGCCAGTTAGAAAGGGAGCTATGTAACACCACCCTTGGGGTGCAGCCTGTCAGCCTGTTCCCCACCCACAGCACAGACCACTTGTCTGGACTGTAATGCATCAGTTTCTCTAGGAGGAAGCTGTGAGGAATCATATCAAAAGCTTTGGAGAAATCCAGGTAGACAATGTCCACTATCCACCCAACATCAACTGAGCAGATTATTTTGTCATAGAAGACAATGAGGTTTGTCGAGCACAATTGGCCCTTGGTGAATTCATGCTGGCTTTTCCCAGTCATGTGCTTCATTTAACATGTAACAGCCCCCAAGTGTAGTGAGATGTAATTTCTCTTAATTGATTTACTGAGAAAACACATGGAATACTCAGCTACAAACCTCTTCATGTTCTTAAGAGCTTCAGAGTGGTACACTGTCCTCAGTGTCCATAGAACGAACTCGTGGTGATGAGGAGCTAAGATGAGGAGCAATATGAATTTTGTGACTAAGTCAGTATTCGTTTTGCCAAAAGCTTCTCTCTAGCAATCTCTTGAGGCTATGGATGCGAAATAGCTATTAAATCATGCTACTTTCCACAACAGTTTCAACTTTATGTTTTCTTTGCCAGATGATGGAAATACAGGTTCCACAGAGTATCTTCTGTGCTTTTCCATGAAAATCTGTTCTTAATGTATAAAGCTTTGCATTTAGAAATACTATTGAGGCAGTGGTGTATTGATTCATCTAAGAAGTGGACTTCATTGATTTATCTGTATCCAATTATTTTAGTTTTATCTATAAATTTATTTTAGTTTTTTTGAATGTGGTTGTGACTGTGAAGTTGTCTTCAGGTTTGATTTTTGTTTTCTAGTACACTACAATTTGTTGAAGACTTACTGGTTTTATATTAATATAGAAAATGATGCAGGTATTCCCTGAAGAATACAAATCTTCACAGTTTTCCTACTGTGATTTAGGCTTTCAGCAATGCTGATAGCTTTGCTGGTTTAACAGACTAGTACATGAATAAAACATATTCATTTTTCAAATGCACTATACCCTTGAATTCAACACTAGTGATAACTTAAATTGATTATCTGGCTTGTAAATGTACAGTCAGTAAACTGTCTTTGTTAACAAGTAGATATATCAGATGAATGTACTACAAAGATTTTGCTATTAGTCCTTAAATTTATGGTAACATCATACATGTTTTAAAAAATTCACCTTAGAAATACTTTTGTATTGACAATCACATAACTTTACTATAAGTATCTACTGGACAACATAGTGCAAACTGCAAGATTTTAAAAGCTTATGGACCAGCAAGAAGCAAAGATGAACTAAATTTGGAAGTTTACTGCAGGAGCAGGTGTCTTGTAACATGAAATGGGTTATCAGAAGATTCACAAACATTGCTTTGCTTTTGAAGGATTAACTGGGGTATTTTATTGTTTTTAGGTCATTAGCTAAATGTGTTTGTTTCAGTGGGTGGTTATCATAAAAGAATCCATCCATATTTTTTGTTTTAACTTAATAAGTGTGACTGGTCGTGTGCCTGGAGGGCAATCATAATATGCAGTCATATTCTGCAAACTCATCAGCAACTACTTAGAAGGTTTCTCTTCCATGCCCATTACGAAACTAGTTGTTTACATCTGGGTTCTATTCTCCTTTCTGTTCTATGCTTCCTTTTGCTGGATTTCTGTGGCTGAAGAATCTTCCTTGCTCACTCCTGGGATCATCTGCAGACCCTTTACTTGCTTCCTTTGAAGAAACACTATAGGCTCACAGCCACAGGCCCTAATAAAGCAGGCTCCTGAGTCCATCTCTCATCTCAGCTGCTTCCTTTTCTTTCCTTGCCTGCTTCATACTGCCCAAACCTGCCCTCACATCTTCTCCCAGTTAGCCACATCTTCCATCACTTTCCTATAAAAGCTTTTCATCCAACAGGCTTTCACACCTCCTCCAATCTGGGAATGGTCCACAATTTCTGAAGAGAGTTCCCATTTTTCTCACCCCTTACTAACTCACAGAGCTAAAGACTAGACACCTCTTGTACATTAATGAGGGGTTTTTTTTGACACTTCTGCTCTTTCTGTTTGTTTTGTGTACCTGGATTGTAAAGGTCTTCTGGGAAATGGCTGTATCTTATGCCTGCCTTTATACTGCTTAAGGTACTGCTGAAAATACAGCATTGTTGATTGAAACCAGACGAAACAATTTAAACAGAACTATTTTCTATCAAAAAAGTAATTTTATCAAAATTGAAATGTTTCCCAGAAAGGTACTGATTTTTATGACATTTTTCACAAAGGAAAGCAAAGTCTACACATTCTAGCAGTGTTCAAATATTGTATTTCACTTGTGTCATTTGTATTCATCTTTTTGTGACTTTTTAATACAAACAAGTATTATGAAGTTAAAATACTAACTTGTAAATTCGAAGTACCTGTAATCCAGTTGCAAACGCTACAGATTATACTTAGGATTTTACTGTGCTAATGTTCTACTTCTCTTCTCACTTTGGCATCATGCCACTTGTGGGCAAAGAGTGGTGCACCTCTGCTCTGTTACTTCATTCCACGTCTGCCCCGCCACCATGAAAAAGTGTTTGTGCCCTTTCATGCAACGGACTCGTAGCAGCTGTGAGATGGAATTGTTAGCGGGTGCTGGGTTTTGCAGTCAGAAGTGGCTTTCATTTTGATCACATGAATGGGGACCACAGGATGACAAGCCTCAGGAAGCAAGTGCTGGGCGGTGAGCATAAATGATTCAGACTTATGGTCTGCTTTCTGCTGGCATCTGGAGGACCCTGGGGAAAGAGGCTGGTAGCTGGTAGGCTGCAAGCTTCATGAATTATTCAGGCAATATTGTAGATGTAGCCCATAAACCATAGGTTGGCTACCTCACACTTGGTCTTACAACATTACAGCAGAAAAAATTAAATGAACCAAAATGACACAAAAGAAACAAAGAGTTTTGATACTGTGAGACGCCCTTCAGAATGTCCTTTCTGTGGGAAGTACCTACATGTGTCTCCTTGGGCAGATTCAGGATGACGTTTATGTCATTGATTAACATAATTTCTGGTGGACCCCCAGTTGTCTGGGATGGAGACCCCAGTTCTTGATAATCTCTTGTGATAGAGTCAGCATCTGGGCACTGACAGGAAAACCTTTGCTGACAGGATTTTGTTCTCTTGAGCTAAAATGAAATTCTCAATGACAGCTAACAGCAGAGGCTCATTTGGTTTTCTTTTTCTGTTCTGTTCAAGGAGGAGTGATCCATATCACTTTTCTCCTCCTCTCCAGTGATAGACATTCAGGGCCATAGAAACATCATAGCAGTCTCTTTCACAACAGTGAGTGCAAAAGTACACAATCTTGTTTGTTTGAGAGGGGAAAAGGTAACATTTTCTTTCCTCTTTTAGCACCAGTAGTGGGTCCAGTGTGTCTCCCAAGAGCTTTTCTGTACCTGATTCAGGGGATCTTCTCCCCGTGTTACATAAATAATCCTCCCCATAGATGAACCTGAGATATTTTCCCCTCAAAATTTACTCTTTCCTAACAAGAAGGAGACATTTCTTCCTTCGCAGAGATGCTGTTTGAAGATAATCTGAAACACATGGAGACATTAATATTTTTTTATATATATATACACATACACACACCTTTTTTCTTTTTTTTTTTTTTACAGTAGCTTTCTTTACCAGCCACAGCAGAGTTCTTTTTTTTTATTAAAAAAAGTTCCTATTTAAATACATCACTGAAGAGGTTGGACTCTGATGTGCTGATCTGTAGCACCTTCAATCTATTGACTGTTCCTTGTCTTGTAACTACGTTTAGCCTACTTTGGGCAGGCCCATCATTTTCATGGTTTGTATAGAGCTTTCTGTTACTGGGTCGTGGTCTGTGATTAGATCCACTAGATCCTACAATAGCAATAATAGTAATAAGACACTTTTGGTCCCACTGGCTACAGTTCTGTTTAATGCAATGTGTCACTGAGAAATCTGATAACTCCCAGAGCAGCCACAGAGCTGTTGTGGCAGCTCTGGCACCCTTAATTGCTGTTTATGAAAGCTTGTGGCTTTTTGATGCCTGCAGCCAGGGCCAGCAGCAAATGTGACTTAACATGACAGCTAATCAGAAGGCAGTACTTCAGCATGGTACTGAGGAGTGGACTCATTACCTCTTAACTCTGTTTTTGAATAATACCCACTAAGCCAGTCAGATAAAAACACAACCACAACGTCATTTTGACATTGTTGCCTTTCTTGCGTGAAATATTTGCTGAAATTAATGGGAGCAGTTTTAGTAGGCATAAAAGGCCACCAGATGTCAGTGTGACCTTCTGCAACGTAGTGAGGTGTAATTAACTCACTTTTTATCAGACAGAATCAGCAGGTTTTAATCTATTTTTTAAAGGAAAGTTCTATTTTCCATGAGTGAAAAAAATACAGTCGGTTATTAAATGTCTTCCGTGAGTCCTTCAGTTATTACAAAGGAAGGGCAAGAATAAATGCTCAAGAAATCCTGTGCATTTTACACTGGACTTTCGCAGAAAGCTCAGACTGGCTGGTAGGGAGGTAAGAAGCACTAACAGTTTGCTGTCACAAAATAGAAAGCTGAATTCAGGTCTCTGAACTGCAGAGAGTAGTCCACCTTCCTTCATCCACCCACATTTGTTGTGCTACATCACAGCAGTGCTGGGGCAGGGGAAGCTGGCCTACCGTTTTTAGCCCCTGGTAAAACCAGTTCTGGCCAGGACCAAATCTCAAGAATGACTGAACTCAAAAAAGATTTTTAATTTTTGTTAATGATACTTTTTTTGTTAATAATTTCTCTTTCTATTGATTTCCAATCCAGATATCTGTGTTTGGCTACAACTAGACTGCTTGGCTCTGGACATCTTCCAAGGTCTGGGTCTGAGTGTTCATCTGGCCATTATCTACTGGGATGAGACCTGGACATGTGCCCCTTTTGGCCTCGTGCATGCTATTTCTCATTTCAAAGAAACCTTGCTTCGTAGACTTGGTGGCAATTACAGTGCGATCCCTAGGTCCTCCAGTTTGGTGGGTTTGGGGAATAGGAGCACAAGGGGTGCCTTGCCATATTCAGGAGCCCAGCCAGGAACCCAATCTCTATGAAAATAAAAAGTTTGGAAAAATATATACATATTTTTCTCCATATTAAACTGAAAACAGAAATTGTTTCATTCATTTGCCTTCAGTTCACAGGGCTTGGCTGTGATTTAAGGTTAAAAATAAAAAAGAAAAGCACTTAACAATAAAATTATGGGAGTTCACAACACTGCTAATGTTCTAATATCTCAGCAGGTGTGACATGATTATATTTCCATGGTCATTTGTTGTTCCAGTCAGGATGTTAAAAGTAGTGTACTTTCCATCACTCACCTATCCATTTCATGTTTCCATCTGGAATTAATTCATCAGTGAATAAAAACTTGTCCTAAGCATGTTGCATATAGGAGAGGTATGTGATAAAATCTTGTAAGCATATTGGAATAAGATGTTTTTATGACGAGATGCTTTAATTTTAACCAAAACATTGATCTTTGCAATCTAGAACAATGAATTAACCACTTCTTAAAAAAATATGACTAATGAATTCATGTTCTGTGAAATAGAACTATAGTACTTTAAAGACAGATAACTTGCAGTCTTGCAGACAACATCAAATTGCGTGGGAGTGTTGATCTGCTTGAGAGGGAAAGACTGAACAGTGGTATCTGGACAGGCTGAATCAATGGGCCGAGACCAATGTTATGAGGTTCAACAAGGCTCAGTGTTGGGTTCTGCACCTGGGTCGCAACAACCCCATGTAATGCTACAGCCTTGGGGAAGAGTGGCTGGAAAGATGCTTGGCAGAAAAGGACCTGGAGGCATTGGTTGACAGCCAGCTGAGTACGAGCTGGCAGTGTGTGCAGGTGACCAAGAAGGACAACAGCATCCTGGCTTGTATCAGAAATAGTGTGGCCAGCAGGACTACGGAATTGATCATCCCTCTGTACTCAGCACTGGTGAGGCCACACCTCAAATGCTGTGTTCAGTTTTGGGCCCCTCACTACAAGAAAGACATTGAGGTACTGGAGTGTGTCCGAAGAAGGGCAACAAAGCTGGTGCAGAGTTTGGAGAACAAGCCTTACGATGAGTGGCTGAGAGAACTGGGATTGTTTAGCCTGGAGAAAAGGAGGCTGAGATGATACCTTATTGCTCTCTACAACTACCTGAAAGGAGGTTGTAGTGAGGTGGGTGTTGGTCTCTTCTGCCAAGTTAGAAGTAAGAGCACAAGAGGAAATGGCCTCAAGTTGTTCCAGGGGAGGTTTAGACTGGATATTAGGAAAAATTTATTCACAGAACGGGTTGTCAAGAATTGGAACAGGCTGCCCAGGGAAGTGGTTGAGTCATCATCCCTGGAGGTATTTAAAAGAAGTCTAGATGTGGCACTTAGGGATGTGGTTTAGTGGTGGACTTGGCAGTGTTTGGTTTACGGTTGAATGTGATGATCTTAAAGGTCTTTTCCAACCTAAATTATTCTATGATTTTAACTGTAGGTTCACATATGGAAAGTTACTAAGGAGGAACAATCTTTTAGTAAAGGGTTTTTTTTTTCAAAAGGACTAAAATGATGTACAGTAACAATCACCCCTATTACAATATAAACCCACTGTAACCTGAAGTTATCCTTTTTTTTGTTTGTTTCAAAGGTTTTTAGTTACTTTATTTCAGGTGACTGTAACTTCCTCCATGTACTTTCTCTTCCTTCCCTGTACATTTTCTGACTGCCCATAGCTGTATGTTCAGTTGTCTTCAGAGGGATTTGAGGATCCTCAAATAATGTTAGCTAATGCTTGTACAACTTAGAAAGCACAGCATGCAAGATACAGGTTAAGGATTTGTGCCTGACAGAGAGGCAACGACTATAGCTATTCGTATGGTGGACCTTCTGTTTTCAAAAGATGTCAAGATTTGCAAAATTTGGCTAAATTTCTAAGATGAAATACACTCCCAAATGTCAAATTTCTTCAATAAGGAAAAAAAAGCCAAACAAACTCACCTCAANGGGAAGTGGTTGAGTCATCATCCCTGGAGGTATTTAAAAGAAGTCTAGATGTGGCACTTAGGGATGTGGTTTAGTGGTGGACTTGGCAGTGTTTGGTTTACGGTTGAATGTGATGATCTTAAAGGTCTTTTCCAACCTAAATTATTCTATGATTTTAACTGTAGGTTCACATATGGAAAGTTACTAAGGAGGAACAATCTTTTAGTAAAGGGTTTTTTTTTTCAAAAGGACTAAAATGATGTACAGTAACAATCACCCCTATTACAATATAAACCCACTGTAACCTGAAGTTATCCTTTTTTTTGTTTGTTTCAAAGGTTTTTAGTTACTTTATTTCAGGTGACTGTAACTTCCTCCATGTACTTTCTCTTCCTTCCCTGTACATTTTCTGACTGCCCATAGCTGTATGTTCAGTTGTCTTCAGAGGGATTTGAGGATCCTCAAATAATGTTAGCTAATGCTTGTACAACTTAGAAAGCACAGCATGCAAGATACAGGTTAAGGATTTGTGCCTGACAGAGAGGCAACGACTATAGCTATTCGTATGGTGGACCTTCTGTTTTCAAAAGATGTCAAGATTTGCAAAATTTGGCTAAATTTCTAAGATGAAATACACTCCCAAATGTCAAATTTCTTCAATAAGGAAAAAAAAGCCAAACAAACTCACCTCAAAATTATTTTGATTCATATTAAACATTTCATTTCAAGAAAATAGAAATATTTCCCTTCATCTTTGAATTTTAAATATTTTATTATATTACAACATGGGGTAAAAAATAAAAATAAAGCTATTTCAGAATGAGTTATCAAAATTCTTTACCTTAAAAAATTTTTATTCCATTGCAGATTTTTTAGCTGATATATTTACAGGTTTTTTCTTACAAGATCCAATTTACCTGTTACAAAGTGTTGAACGACTGATGGAAGAAAAAGTCCATCATAAGCTCTTAAATGCAAAGACTTTGCCTTTGTCTCAGACTTCCCAAATCTGGTAAGCATCGGAATGTGCTGCCATTTTCTTATGCTCTTTCTTAATTATCTTCTGTCAACTGTTTCTGGAGACAGGATACTGGATTAGCCAGAGTTTAGGCTTGACACAGTATGGCCTTTCTTACACTGCTGCTCAACATTGCTCTGTTGAGCTTATCTGTTTTTGTGAAATTGCATATTCTATGGGAGTTGAATTGCATCTAAAGCTTCACCGATCCGTTCTTCTCTCTAAAGTTATGATTAAAAAATTTTCAATATAGACCTTGCTTTAAGCCATTCTATAACTGCCTTAGCTTGAAAATTGTCAGATTTATTCTGAAGAGAAACATGAAGTGTTTCCAAATTGGTTTTAAGTAAAAAAAAGTCTCAAACTTTAGTTTTGAGCTTTGGCTTCTGACTGTTCCTGCCTTATCTCCTTTCAGCTCAAAATCAGCTTCATGTCTTCCCGGACTGAATCTACCCTTTAATCTTCTGACTTACTATTCCTTGTTTAAGGGAAATGTGAGATTCTGAAGTTGCTAATGATTTTTGTTTTGCATAACTTTGGCTTGCTTCTGTGAAGCACAAGTTCTTTACTTGCACTTCAGGTTGGAAATGATGACATAATGAAATCTGAAAACTCATTTTTTAATTACATAATGCCTCTGAGAAGAATATGTGTTTGAGAATCAACATGTCCTCTCCAAAACAACCTGCTGACACCCCTAGAGTGACTTGAATGCTAATGGGGTGAGAAAGGAGAGTGCGATAAAAATTTCAGGAACTGGTGGTAGATACATCAGGAACTGGTTCCTTCCTGAGGATTCCCCAAACCATTTCAAAATCCTCATATTCTCTGTCCAGCTGAACGATACAGTAAGTTAAGCAGCTGTACAAGCAACTTCATGTCATTCTCAGCTGCTTATTTACTGTTCTGGATTCTGATTACCTTGAGTGGTGAAAAAAACCTAGTCACCATCACAAAGTGGCCTGCATGAAAGACATATCAAATAGAAGCAAAAGGGCTAGGGCAAATGCGGAGAGCAGGGCAGGAGTGAAAGGAAGTAATTGTTAATTCAGTTCATACTGCAGGTGAACAAGGGGAGCAGTAGAAGCATGCATCTGGGTTTGAACTGATCCGTAGCCCAAACAGCAGGAGCTCAGTGGGACCATTTGTCAATTCTGAATTCCTGCTGGCATCTAAGGCAGCTGTTCCCACTCTCCCTCTGTCCCTTCCGGTACAATGCACAGCATGAAAGGAGTCAGCGTAATACAGAGTTTCACTCTCCTGCTTTTCAAGCACTGAATATAGATAAACCATGTCATTTTTGAAGTTCTCTTCATTGTCAGACTTCTCAAATTCTTCTAAAGGATGTATTTTGTTAATTCCCTTCTTACTCTATTACCTAATTGCAATTGTAGACTTTGATCATAGTAATCACTAGGAAGTTCCAAGGGATGCAAATTTCTATTATTCCTTGCATAAAGTATGGAAGAAATTGGATTTGTAAGCAGAAATCACATTTTCTAGCTGAGACAGGAGCTGGCAGAAAAGCTGCACAAAGCTGTTCACACAGAGACTGAAGGATGCAGGCTGATTTCTGTGATTCTCACCCAAAAGCTGAAATAATGAAACAAAATTGGAAGTCATGGAATTATCATGGGGCTTGCAGCCCTCTCTCTGTTTTATTGCCACGAATGGTCTATTCCCCTATTCTGCCCATTCTTGTTTGTTGATTGAGATTGGTAGCTATTGGAACAAGGATCATCTCTCATCCTCAATACTAGTATTCTGCAGTCTTGTCATATTTAGCTCTTAGACCGTACTGTAATAAGTATGGTGAGCGTTAATGATAATACATAGGCTACATTCAGTTTTAATCTATTAAATAAAGTTTAAATACATTTAACAACTATCTTTAAAGTAAAATTTTAAACTTTAATTTGTCCCTTAAGAAGATTAATACCGAATCTGATAAATCTGAGTGGGTGAAATACTTAAAAAAAAGAGTTAAATTATTTGTAATGTACTGCGGGGCAAATGGAATAAAAGATTCCTTCTCAAGCTCACTGCCTCATTTCTAGGTATAATATTGTCTGCAATGCACCAAATGGAGTTGCTAGAGCAGTGTCTGTGTTGAGTAAATCTTTTTACAACTAAACATATATGAAGACAGTGTGATCTAAGTACAAATCTGGAAATCTGACCCTCCTTTCCCATATGTATCATTTAGGATTTCTATAAAATGCTCAGCAGTCTGTCTTGGTTCCCGTGTGATGTTGTTCACACATCTGAAACCATCAAGAGGCATTCATATGCAACTTTGCAAAGAATATGAAAGTTTGTTTCAGGCGACACAGTAAAAGATAGTTCAGAATATCTTCAAAATGGATGAATCATATCCATTAATTTAGTACATATTCCTACTGCTCAGATAGACAAGTGTTGATATTGAGTGGAAACTAATCTTTGGAATATTCATTAAATCAAATGTTGCTCAGCTAATATCATTGAAATGATCAACGTAACTGAAAATATAGATATAGACTGGTTCTTCAAGACTGCAAATACAGATTTTTTTTTTCCTATCTATCTGTGGAAAGGAACGATAGATTTTTGTTCCTAGTAGGTCTTAAAATGTGTCTGTAGTTTCAATTCTAAGGGCAACAAAACATGCTAAACATTTTCACAGCAATTCTACCTGGACAGATTGCACAATGCTCAAGTGTTTTAGTGTACTGATTTCCCATCAGTCACATTTATTCAGTTCTGGAATAATCACAGAGCCCCTGGACACTGTTGAGATTATTCATGAGAGACTGCTGTGGTTAAAAAAAATTGTTGAATGATGAAAGCAATTGCTGGAAAAGTCTCTGCTTGGTCCTACCTGTATTCGTTTTTAAATATGTATTTTCATGTCTCTGGAAAAAAAAATCAAGAAGCATAACTAGGAGGACATATGCTGTTCTGACAGACTGCTGCTTCTCCGGCTGTAAGGCTGTATGATGTGTTTATGAAATTTTGATTTCATCAAACTTAGTAAGTTTTGACTGTTTTTCTTACCAAGACAGTGACTTGTAGGTAACTTACCTGTTTCAGACACTACAGGAATAAGTTGAGAGGCATTAAGAGTCTCCACCACAGAGATTTTGCTACTTACTGAAACTCCTGACAGGATATGAGGATTTTTTTTCAAGCTATATTTTAGGAAAGCAACTGAAAAGCAAAGTGTGACAGTATAGGATTTGCCAGAAACTTGAAAACCATCTGTCCATTGCCTGCCCTATGCTGGACAAGATCTGGACAATGTCTCTTTGAGAAATCTGCCTTCTCTCTGGTGGCTTTTGATGCTCTTTATAGATGTTTATAGAGAACAACTTCTCCAAATCTTGCTTTGTCTCCAAGGGCTTGTCTGCGACACCATTCTATCTGGATGTATTATTATCTTTGTTCAGTCAACTGTTCTATCATCCAGTGACTCCATTAATATAATAATAACAACAACAACAACAATAATAAAAAATGATCACCATAATCATTATCATCATCAACAACAATTAATATCAAGGCCAGTACTAATATAAAATACACAAAGTTATTCTCAACCCATATAGCGGTCATGAGCTACACGCTCCCAGCAGTGAATGCTGGATGCCAAACCATGAGAACATCACAGCTCCAGCAAAATGTGATGGTCACAGCAAACAGCAGAGGAGGCCTCAGGAGTGGAAGGACAGGTGACCATTGAAGAAGGAGGGAATGAGGAAGAAGGGCTGTCCCCAGCAAACTTTTCAATTTATAATGAGCGTGACGTTTATGGTATGGAATACTTCTGCTGGCCAGCCTGGGTCAGCTGCCCTGGCTTTTGCTCCTCCCAACATTTGCACCTGTCTTACTCAAAACTGCTAAAGACGTTGGTCACTATGGAAACCCACATACCATGGCTGACCATGAATTAAAACAGAGTGCCTAATCAATTTTTTTCCAACTGAATCAGGTGCTGCAGTCTTCTCAAAAATGCAACTTTCCTCGATAGAAAAATGATTCTATGATTCTATCCCAGAGAAACCAGGACAATTATTTTTAAAGAAACGCTCTGCTTCTGCTTGCAAGCATTAACTGAGATTTTACTTAGCTGCAAATACACTTACAAACAAGCAGTTTAAGTAAAACTAAAGATTCACCTCCTTTAATAAATGCAAATACCGGCTTCTTGGTTAAAGTCACAAAAGTGCAACATAAATGCAAACATAGGATCAGAACCGTAGCTGTAGAGTAACTTTTTCTCACTTTGATTTTGAAATCCCACCTTTCTTTTCACAATTTTCTTCCTGGTTCTTTTATGAGGGTGATAGTTTTGGTGACATTATCCAATTATTCTTTAGAATAGGATTGCACAAAACTAATGTAGCAAGTCCAATTCTTTCCCTTTTCTTGGACAGTCTCTGAGTTTATAATCTTCTTGGGCTGCCTGTTCACTATGTTACTTCAATGACCTCCTAGGTAACCACAATTTTTCCAAGACTGCTGAAAAACCTTACAAATTGCAAATGATCAAAAACATTCCTCATACCCACTTACCAAATGTATATTTTCTCCTTTGCTGTGAAATTTTAGCAGAGATTGTGCATGGCTTAATGTTTGTATTGACTCCTGACATTTTATCAGTTCTGTGCTTCTGTTATTGTGCCATGTACCAGATCTGCAAGGGTGTTCAATTGTTTAAATATGTAGATGGGAAACGAGTGAAACTTTCAGAAGTACCTCGATATTTCATTCAACTGCATTTATAGGTGGTACATCATGCTTTATAGAAGAATGACGTGTGATATGATGGAAGTTCCAGACCCCTCTCTCTGAAAATTCTCCATGGTTTTGCTCTGCTTTGCTTTCACCATCTAATCTTCCCAACCTGCTCTTCAACTCCACATCTTTGCTTGACTTTTTGGTCTCTCTCAGCTCTCTTTTAACTTAAAGTGCAACCAGGGAACTTTTTGCCATCTGATCTATGATTAACTCCTTTTGCTTAAATCATTCCTTAAAAGATTCCTGTTCTAGTCAGTCCATAACTGATTGTGTCTACAAAGCATTTTTTACTTAAATTATGAAGGATACTGTATACAAGAAAATTGCATTATGTCTATAATTGTATTTATCACTATAATTGTATTTCTTACTATAATTGTATTTCTTACTATAATTGTATTTATTACTTGTGTAGCTTGCTGCACAGTTGAACAGTACTGGGTTTCAGAGGTAGATCTAGTACATTAGGTAGGTTAACAGAAAGGTATCAAGCTGATTGTATATTTGAAATTTAGGAACACTGCTAGTAGGATGCTAATTCAGGACATGATTAGAAGACACAGCTCTGGAGCTGAGATAGTAAAATATATTAAAAATAGAGTTTTCTCTTTTCTGTGCTTTATGAGAACTTCATCTGAGTTTCTTTTACTGGATTTAACAAGAACGAACTTTTCGCCACTCTGACCATTCAATAATCATTTAATGGTCATATTCTGTCATAGAACTCTATAACCCAAAATAGTCTGACTAATATTTTTGAATTTAAATTATATTATCCCATCTAACTCCAAGCAATGAGTTAGCACAGAGTATGGTAGGGGTTGGAAGGGACCTCTGGAGATCATCTAATCCAATCTCCCTGCTAGAACAGGTGTGCCTAGAGCAGGTATTTTTCAAATGTTCAGAGTAGCGGCTTCGAAGAAATGAGAAGAAAAAGTAGAGTTTACAGGCAGTGAGAAACAGAACCTATAGAAACATGCAATAATCAGTTCAAAAAGAAACATTAGAGGAGAAATTCTCCTCTACTCAGAGAAAGGAACCTACTATTTGTCCACTGAGTATGTGATTTTTCTAGATTGTTACAAATGAGCTTTCCTCAAGTACATTAGTTAAAGAAGTGGTTCTTGTGAATGCAAGATGTTGCTTCTTTCAGTGTCTGGTTTCAAATACTGAAGCAACAGATTAAATGAAAATAGTTAGCATTATCTACCACATTATTTTATGGTATTAACCCTGAGTGGACAGAGACTGGAATCCTTTTGGGCTAGATATGATGTAAAAATGAAGAGCAAATAATGAATGTCTTACATTCTTCTCAATCTAAATAAGCAAAAAAAAAAAAAAAAATGACAGATATCATTGAAGCAG
>VZSC01010765.1:50045-92544 GCA_013398225.1 Steatornis caripensis
AAAAAAAAAAAAAAAAAGATGACAGATATCATTGAAGCAGGAGTGAAAAACAGGATGGTGCAGAAGTCACAGCAGGTCTAAGGGCCAGATTTTTTTTGGCAACTGAAGTCCTTTTCGTAATGTAAAGTTGAGATCAGAGAACTTTAGGTGACTGTACAATGAGCAAATGAGCTACTGTAGAGGGCATGATGCTAACAGCCATTCAACACAGAATATAGACTAACCATAGAGATTATAGCAGAAAACAGACTGGTATTTCAGGTTTCTATTTTCTGTACTTAGTGAAAAAGTGCCGATCTCTTTCTAATTTCTTTCACCTTTCTTTTTGTTTAAGAAAATTTCATCAAGAAAGGTAGATCCTAATGTATTCTACAGTGTTATTGAAGAAAATGACCCTGCATTGCTTTGAGTTAGGCAAAAAAAAGATTGAGAGGGGCTGACATAGCTGAGGACTTGCTTATCCTCTCCCTGTCCTCTTCCCTGTGCAGTCATCCTTTCTTGGTTGCTTTCTCCATTCATGGGCTGGCTGTAATATTTGGCATTGTCCCTCTCAGGGAGAACTAGCAGACTCATCTTCTTGGCATAGATTTCTCACAATTAAAAACATTTAAAAATTAATTACTTCTCCCATTTCTGCTCTATTACAGAAAGGATGAAGAATCTCAGTTAACTCTAATTGTATCAGAGGGTAGGACCATACCTTCCCACTGTGCACAGCTATCATGGCGAGGAGGACAGGGTAGGGGTAATATAAATATTTTCCACTGGGCTTTGGACTAGGTCCTGAATAGTTTGTACAGTCGGTGGGAGATTTGGATATATCAGGGTGATTGAGTCTCACGGAGATCCCAAATCAAAGGCTTTCTGCTTAGAAAGAGGTATACACAGTAGCATATGGCAGACTAATTAAAACCAGTATTTTCCAAAGCTTAGAAAATGGAGTTTTAGTGCCAAAGTGGGAAATGCTTTTCTAATCTTGTCTCAAAATTGTACAGGTCATCTATAAAGGAATACTTTGTTAATCATCAGTTTTGTTAACAGATATTTTGTAATTTTTCCATGTTCTTCTGGAAAGACAGTTACTAAAAGAACTGTCTACATATGCTAAAAGCTGCTGGGGGCAATTTTATATTTATGAAAAAACCCAAAGCACTTCTATCAAAACAGAAATTATTTTTGGTAAAGTGCAAATCTCAAAATTAGGGAAAACCCACTCATATTCCTGGAAATGTAAAATGACAGTTTCTTCTGTCTGTTTATTTTTTTGCAGAATACAGAATGATTTCTACCCACTGCACAGTGGAAAAGACACAGAACTGCAGTGAGTGCATGAGCTCCCGACTTACTGATGAATAACATTTTTCTGAGATTTTGTGCTTTTTGAGAAACAACGCACAGGTTTGTAAAACAAACTTATGAAAAGGTTCGCGATTCAGACTGGGTGAATTATACTTCTTGCCATTCCAGGCTGTCATTATACAGACAGAGCTTGTAGTTAGCCTCTCTGTGCTGATTGTGACTCTCCCAGGTGGTATGGTCTTCCAGGGAATTACCTTCACCTGCAGCACCTGCTGTCTCTAGCTGTTCAAAGTAAATTGATAGATACCCTTGATGGGCTTCTCAACTACCAGCTGCAATCCATTTCAAGGGTTTTTGGCAGCTGTGAGTATCCACAACCAACAGATTCCTCCTTATTGTGCGCTTCTTGTCCTATAATTGTTCACCACTGGAATCAAATTTAAAAGGACAGTGTGCCATAGTGTGATAGTTCTTGTTACAAGTAGGATGAAATTCATGAAGATCTAGTAAATGCAGTGTTATTTATATTTGTCCTTAGGCCTACTTTTGGCTGGGTTCTCTGGCCTTCTAAAACTGGCATGTTACCTTGTGCAGAGGCATGTTGCCATCCTAACAGATGGGTATGGGTGTAGGTGGCTAGGAGGACATGTTTGCTCATCAAATATGTTTGTTGAAAGCAGTATTACCAGCCAGATATAGTAGATCAACTGTTCACTATGAGCTTGTAGCTCTATGTTCAAAACTGCTACCCTGATAAAAAATGCCTTAAATCATAAAATAATTAAATGTTTACAACCCTTTAAAATGTGGTTGTGTTAGCTTGGGAGAGTCAGCATTTTTTTTCTTAGATGGTGGATTACAACAGAGGCATTATAACTAAGTTTCAGGTACATAGTTTTAAAACATCCTCTGAAACCACAAAGTGAACTTATACCTGTTGGGGGATTAAATGATACCACAGGTAGATGGTACTGAGCGAGCGTATCGTAACATTTCATGGCAGTAGAGACCATCAGTAGTATAGACTGCATTATTAAATTCTATTACTTTTTTACTTTTATACATTAAACTCCATTACTTAGTACTAGTAACAGAGTCATTTGTGAAGTTATATTTAGTGAAAGCTGGAGTCTGCCTTAATTAATGAGGTATCATAAGACATGTATTAATCAGTGTTTTTTAACTGTTTTCTCCCTTTCTGTTCCTGTAGAAAATATGTCAGAGAAATAAAAGTGCTCTTTGGTTCTTTTAGACAGCACATACTTAATAATTAGCAATAATGTTAAAATTTTCCCATGTGAGATACTTCAGCTGAAGTTTTAGTATGCAGTGTTGTGCTAAAAGACATTGAACAGGACAGACGGCTAAGTGATTGGATTTGAGGTGAAAAGTTGTAGTTACCACATGGTTTGTCTCTCAGCCGCATTTTCCCTAGTGCTCCAAGGTGAACCAAAGACTCGCAGAGCTGGAGATCTACTAGAAACATGTAGTTATAAATGTGAGGTAACAGCATTCATGCATACCCTGTAGTATCTAGTTTCCTCTCTTCAGCCTGCATAATTTTTCCTGCTGTGTTTTCAAGGAAGAGCTGAAATGCAGTAAAGATGTGTAGGGCGGAGGCTAACAGATTGCTGTCCTGAGATGAATAATTTGGTTTTAGATTTAGGTGCCATGATCAGGCTGTGAATGAAATAGAGTGGTTCTTACATCACATATGCTGCTCAATGTGACAGTAATCAAAACGTGACTCCCTGACACATACTATATCCATGCAACAAAGAATATATAATGATACAGGAACTTTTAACCTGAGGGCCTTTATTATGGAAATATACTCCACATAGCTGACACTGTGATCTAATTTAGATATAAATTTTGACCTGAGCCCTAGAAAATGTCTTTTTTTTTCACTGACTATAAAGGTAATCTGAATGATAAGCTCAGGTCTAGCCAACAAGATAAATGGTGACATATAGTCCTACAAAACAGTTCCTGAAGATCAAATTAGTCCTATTTTCTAAATGAGACTTCAAGTCCATGTCCTCAGAAGCGTGCAACCTCTTGACTCCCACCATTTGGATACGCCCCGTCTTCCCAGTTCAGTACGACACTTACTCTGTCTGAAGTCTGTTTGAGCCTGTACATGGCTAGACACATGCTGAAACAAATTTGATGGATTGTGATTATGATTTTCCTTATGCATCAATTACCTGAAGTGTAAAGCTTAGGTAAAAATAGAAATATGTGAAGAACCTGGGTGCCTCTTGCAGCTCAGGGACATAACAATTACCTAGCTCAGTACTTCAGAGGAAATAGGAGCTCGCTGAACCCTTCTTCTGAAGATGAAGGTGAATTAATGGACATAAATGAAACTTTTATTTGAAGCTGATTCAAATGTGGTTTGAGCAAACACAACCACTTACTTTCTGGAGACATACATAAGGAGATTTATTACCGATATCGGCTAGTACTATAAAGACAAATAGAATTTTTGTCATTAATCCTGACCTGCATTATTTTTCTTCTGTAGTGGAGTATCTCAGTCTTGGTTTTCTGCAATTAGAAGTGATAGCTGATATTCCTAGAATTTTCTTTCCAAATGGAGCAAAGGGTGAATGACATAGAAATTCTGTTCTCCTCCAAGGGAATTTTCCCTCGATATGTTTTGTATGTGCTAGAAAAAATAAAGAAACTACGCCAGAATGTGTTTTGCTGCCTCTTCTCCTTTGGCGCGCACCTTGCAATAAGTGCTGTTTTTCCCCATCTAAATTGCTTTCTAGGATATCCCCCTCTATCCCCCCCCACCAATCTGTTGAATCACCAGGGGTTCTCCGGGTCTCTGTTTCTTACTTTAAGTACTTGAATCTAAGTGCAGTGCCTTCAAAATCCTGCCTGCCTTGCAGGCATTTAAATTTCAGTCAGTAAGATCCTGTATTTCTTCTATATTGAGTATACTTCTTAAACATCAGTGTTCACAACTGTTATCTCCTGCATGATCCTGCCAGGATTTAGAAGCTTGGTCCTATGCCATGCAGATCGTATTAGGAAAAGATGAGGGAAGAACTATTGCTGGAACACCCCTTCCATTCTTAAAGGTTTAATTGCCTGTGTGCCAAGGCTCCAAGATCCAGCTCTGACTTGGCCCAGCTGCACAACCTTGCTCAAACTGCTGAAGAAGATCTGTGAGAAATTCTGTTGAAAGGTAAGAACGATAAAATTATAGCCAGCTGTAGGAGAGCTGAGACAAGATTGTCAGTAGCTCAAGGATTCAGGAGGGTAAAAAACAATAGGGAAGACAAAACCCTAAAAGGGAAGAAGTGGGCAGGGGGAAGTCAGGGTCATTGGGTAACTGAGTCAAGTCATGGGTGTGGATGGAGCTAGTGGAAGATGGCAGCTTAGCAGTACAGAAGAGCCATTTCTGGTGCTATGCAGGCTCACTGTCCTTGCCACAATGGTGCCTGTCTGGCCAGCAAAGTCCATGAGGGGCACCCTCAGGCTCGGAGCATACTCATGCCTAACCTTACAGCTCACTAAATCCCAGCTGACTTTTGTGTGGCTTAGCCAACAAGCCACTGCTTTCTACTTTAATGCTGTTTATATCCTGCTTGCAGAGTCTCTGTGTCCGCAGCTAAACATGCCCAAACACACCAGCCTGAAAGTAGGGCTGGGACAACAAGCCTTCTTGTTTTACTCAGCGAAAGGTTAAAGAAGGTGCTGGAACTGGGGTCTGTGTGCGGGGGAGCTCTGTTGGGCTCACAACAGTCATGGTGGTCTCTTACACGCTTCCTTCTCTTCCTGGTGTCTATTATGTGAGAAGGTACCAAGGTGGCTTAGGTGCCGCCTTCTGAGAGGGTATTCACAGGTCCACTTCCTGATCAGTGCAGATGTCTCCTGCCTGCCGGAGAGGGGGGCCCCAGCTCTGGTGACAGACCCGGGACTGAGGCGCATGTCCTTCTTCCCAGTCTGCTGGTCCCTGTGATGCCTTCCAGGGCATGGAAAGGGCACCTCCCCAGGGCATGAAGAGGCTGCGGGTTCTGGTGTCCTCAGCATCCTTCAGGGTGTCTGAACGTCTGGGGACCACTGGCATAGCGCCTCTCATGCCCATCAGGTATGCACCCACAGTCTTCCAGTATTTTCACCATTTGAAGAAATAATGGTTTCTTTTCCTACTGCAAAGTGAAAACTTCTATTCTTTTAAGCACCAGTTTTTCCACATAAATATTGCTCACTTTCAGTGGAAAAAAGCCTATATCTGCATTCTCTCAAAAAAAGGTAAAACTTAAAGTAAAAGAACACCACAGTGTGTGATGTGGACTCTGAGATGAAAAATCTATTTAAGAAAGCTGCAAAACCCAGAAGTGTTTTTCTGGTTCTACAGAACTGCCTGAAAAGTCATCATGCGCCTTAGCTGTGATGTAATCTATTTTTAAAAAATAAATAAATAAAGTGGTAGATGAGTGGCCACCCTTGTATTAGTATTTCTTGGATCACTTACAGAAACAATTATCAGTTGTGCTGACATAAGTATGCTTTATCTGTAGCCAGTGCATCATTTTACTTTGTGTACTTTCATTGTGGTTGCAGAGGGGAAACTAACCTCCAGAATTCAGGAGGAAATGACAGGTCAAACACCTTTGTGAATCATTCTAAGCCTCATTTAAACAGGGATGCAGCTAAATGAATGTAGATATTCAAAGTCTGTATAGAAATCCCTGACATACTGGTAAGTGAAAATGACTGATTCTCTTTAGTGAATGAAATTATTCAGTATAGATAAGGGGAAATGTCATTATCTGAATCAATGCAACACTTATTGATTAATCTTGCCTCTGGTTTCAGTAGTTCTCCCATTTCATGCTGGAATATGAGAATCTTAATAAAGTCAAAGACATTACTATGCTGTTAGGGTTTGTATTGGTTTCTAAATATTTGGAACACAGGACACTATTTTTTCTTAAGACAGCATTTTGGGTGTGTCCCTGCAAACGCAGTGCTTGTGTCTCAACAGAAGAAGCCAGAGTTTCTTAGAATGACTTAGAAAGGTCTGCAGCCAGCTCGGAGGTCTGCTGTCCCATGGTAGCTTTGATGTTTAGCAGCCATGGTTTCAGACTGTTGCTTGATTTCTCCTTGAATCCTGTCCAATTAGGTTATGGAAATGTGTGCTGGTTTGAGTGAAGAGTATTAACAGGTATGATGACACTCTTCTCCCATCTTGGTGCTTTCAGTCTACAAAACATGAAGCAACTGATGTTCCTGCAAAAGGTCAGCTTAGAGTTTGGACACAAGGGAAAAACAATTGCAAGTCTTCCCCTGAGCTACAAAAAAGGAACTTTAAATCTGCAGTGAGCATAAGGGAGCCAACAAATGCCTGTTACCCACCACATGCTTTGGGGACATGCTGCTCTTTCCCTATTGCCGGACCCTAGAAGATGTCAGCATTTGCTCTGGGGGGTAAAAAAAAGATTTTTTGTGAGATAATGGCATTTCACCACCTTCTGCTTAAGGAACTAACTGTATCAACATTCACCATTTATCTCCACGATCACTGCGAATGTATGCACCCCTCTGCATCTCAGCCAATGCCAGAAAACACCTCATTTTTTCTTTTTGCGGTAGTAATAATGTCAGTGCATATTTAAGCTTGCACTTTCACTGGAAAATGTTAATGAATAGCAAAGCCTGTATCCTGGACCTGAACAGCTCCAAAGCTTTGGTCAATGTTAGGGTTAATCTTCATAACTGTATCTTATCCCTATAGAAAGTATCAAAATCTGACATCTTCTGTCTTTGGGACACTTAGATCGGTTAAATAAGCCTTTCTCAGCAGATAATGCATTTAGCAGAAAACTCAGTTTCAGATCAATACCAAGTATTTGCATGCCAATTTTTTAATTTGGGCAATAGTTCATTTCCAGAACCTTTTCCCTCTCTGCCATTCTATTTCCTACACCCACAAGTAGCCTCAAAAAAAAAAAAAGTGTGTTGTTTCAGCACTTTTGTTTTTTGTATCAAAGTGATTGTTTGGAATTAAGTGATAAAAACCTAAAAGTAGATTTCTGGGGAGTGGGAGCTAGTTTTGCTTCAATTTCTTTGTTGGGTGTTACGTTATTACTGAGATCTTTGGCTTGACTGGTGAAAATTCACATAATACTGGCTTAAATTTAACACGAATCTGAAACATGCCATTTCATCTTCCAGCTATTCAGAATTTATTTTACTTTTTGTTTGTTAAATAGTGCTTTATATTCCTATAAAGTGTTTGCCTATCATTAGGGTAATAAAGATGTAAATCTGCTTGTTAAAAGTAAATCAGAGTGCTTGCGCATCATTAGATCACAACCAGATTTTTTTCTTTCTATTTCACACCTTTCTCTTCCTAGCAGAGTGATAAAGTAGAGTAGTACTTTAGAGTAGTGAGAGTAGCAGTTTAAAAAACCCCAAACAGAAAAAAAACCCAAACAAAAACACTCTTAGCATTCTGAAGAACGTAAGTTATTTTCCTGAGGGTAGTATGTGGTTCTCTGGTGCTCGCCGTAAGTATGATGAACAGCAGTCGAAGTGCTTCTGGATTCATTAGTTAGTCTGCCAGTTTTCATGTTCTTGAATGATTTTACACACTAGGACAGAAAGTTCCTTTAAAACTATCACAGATTTGCTGAAGTAACTTATCAGGCTCCCTGTGTTACCAGCATAGTAAAGCCTAAGATCTGGGAGTTAATCCTCTTGACCACAAAGTTCTCTTCCTTGCATTTGGAAATGCTTCAGGTGCTCTAGTACTTAATCTGATTCAAGAATAGATTACAAAGTTTTTTTTAATACTACTGCTTTACTGAAAAAAAAAAAGAAAGTGATTCCATTGGTGTGTTTGATACTCATCAGAAATACTTTCTGGAACCTGCTCTTGAGCCTTGATTGTCGGATTAGAGGAGAGCTTGTTTCAGGAGAGGCATTTGAATGCTTGTTTCTTTGCTAAATTTGAGGAAGTTATGCTGCCTTGTCTACAATACCAACTCAACCCAGAACCTTCTCTAGTTTTACAGTATGTATCTGGGATCAGTTAATATTTCGTAGCTTGCAAGAGGTTTTATGGTGTCAAGTTTTCCAAGTTATCTAACTTTTAAGGCTAAAATCCTGAAATGAAAAATTTATTTTCACTTTTCATTTTTTTTTTTTTGTTAAAAAAGTATACAGGATGTAGCACTTATTCTAGAGGGCACTGGTAGGTACTTGTAATTATAACATCTTGTTTGAGATTTTGTAAGTCTGTCAAACTTCTGCAATCTGAGGCTGAAACTTTCTAAGAAAAATATCTGTATCCAACTGAATTTCTTTTCTGGATACTTCAGCTAAAGTAGCAAAGCTATTTCCAAGAGCAACAATAAGAGAAAACATCAATGATCTTTCCTTAAATGCTGTAGATTCCCTGTGGTGTTAGGGCAGACAACAGGCATTTGGCTGGAAGCTGACCTTTGGGTTAGAGATCTCCCTTCTGTCTGTGAAAATCTGCTCAAATCTGGCCAAGACACAAACTTTCAGACCTTTGAGGACTACTGTAAAGCAGAAGACAGTGATCTTGAGAAAAGGTAGTACTTATCTGCCTGTCTGTATACCCTTCAAGAGCACTGAAATCAGACATTTCATTCTTCAGTCTTACTGTTTGTGTCTCAAATAACTGAAGTATTTTTTGGAGTTAACAGAGTTGTTTGGTTTAAAGTATGGTTAGGTTCTATTTCAGGGAACTAGGTTTAAGATACCTTCAACAATGTAAAAAAGGGCCGTGAACAGTAGGAGGTGATTCTTAATATAGTTTGAGATCATTCTTTTTAGGGTTTGGAAAATCTATGAGATGACAAGTGGTGTTGTTACATCCTGCACATCCAATGTATGGAATGAGGGATAATTTCAACAAGAGCTAATTGTGTACTGGTGCTTTAATCTCTGTAAGGTTAATTTTCTGGGAATGGCAGTATTCTGAAAACTCTGTGATTGATTGTTGTATTTATTTATTTTTGCTTCATGCCAGTCTAGACTTATGAATTATTGTTAGTTCTGAGGCTTACAGAGAAAGCACAGCTTTCATCCCCTTCATCCTTCCTCTTCCCCCTTGCAGAGAGCTCCAGTAGAGTGCCCAGCTGGAGGAAACACTCTGTTGACATCTGGCAGATAGACGGGGGGAAAAAATCTTCGTGGAGACTTCACTTCAAATACTGTGCATCAAAAGACACCTGAAAGACAGGGTGGAGGTCTGAGATCTGTCTTCATCAAATCTGTTCTAGGAGGGAAAACTCACGTTTTTCATTGTGGAAAGAGGGATGAAAACATCTTGTCAGAAGCCTCCAGAGAAGTTAATTTCCTCTTGTCCAAAACATGTGAGGCAGTAACTATATTGCCCAAAACAAAAAAAATAAGTCACCAACTTACAAAGCAAAAAATGAAACAACTAAAAAACCCCCTAACCCTGAAAATGTTAGTTTAAAAAAAGCTTAACCTACACAATGCCTATTTGATGTGCTCTGGATAGCTGAGAAAATGAGAAGTATTATTTGGTCTGTCTAGGCGTGGTAGATATGGATTTGTCAGGCTGTCGTGTGTCTGGCAGGAAGTGGGGATGAAAGGTGTGTACATGTGATGTCTCAAGTTCTCAAAAAGAGAAAGCGGTAGTCTTTACCTGTCATCTCCACAGGAGAAAAAAGACCCTAAAAGGAAAAAAGAGATAAAAAGAATGAGGTGCTTTT
This sequence comes from Steatornis caripensis, assembly GCA_013398225.1. NCBI lineage: Eukaryota > Metazoa > Chordata > Aves > Caprimulgiformes > Steatornithidae > Steatornis > Steatornis caripensis. The sequence goes on from VZSC01010765.1 coordinate 60,080, forward strand.
CACACAAGATAAAGAGAAGGGGTGATGAATTAGGGAATAACAGGTAGGCCTGAAACATTTGAAACATTTAGTTTGTGTCTGTTGTTTATTATGCTTGAGAGGCATTACTACTAGAAGTCACAAAATGGAAGAATTTGTGCCATTTAACCTACAGCAATTGGGGTTGGGACAGGTAATCACTTTAATCTGAGACAATAGCCTGCAATCTTGAGGGAAAAAAAAATCAGGAAAAAAGTTGAAGTCAGAGTCTTCTGTAGCAGAAAAATAAGGAGCATTTCCATTGCAAGCAAAAGGATCATGCATAATACACATATGCTCTGTGTGCTTTTTATTGAGGAGCTGAAGTAAGAAGAACAGAAATTGCTAGCACAAGTCTTCACATTTCAGAGCAGCAAAGAGCTGTAGAAGGAACAAAAACAGCAGCAGGAGTGGCTAGAGGAGGAAGAATGAGGCATGACTACTGGGACTTAGTATGTGATTCCCTGATCCATACCCTGAACATCAGCAGCTTGTATGAAACTTTGCTCCTCAGCAAGACAGGTGAGGGAGCCTTGAGATTAAACAACCAAAATTTGTGAATAAGATGTCACTTCAGAAGTTACAAAGCAACTGGCTGCTTAGTGCTTGCCCCACCTAAAATCCCCCAAGATGGGGGTGTGGGGTATGTGTGTGGGAATAGAAGACGAAATTGTGTATTTTTATGCTTTTGGTGAGGAATTGTTAGTTACTTTATCCTGTTCAATTACTCTCCTTGTCACTGTCTGTTTTTCCTTAGTTTCTTCAGTTACTTAGTAAGCATTTTTTTTCTTTCAAGAATTTGATTCATGTTCATCATGGAAAACTAGATCAATTCCTATTACTTCGTGGTGATGGGGTGAACCTGACTTTCTTGCTGCCGAACAGCTCCAGAAGGGCTCAGCTCAAGGTGTGGCACTCCTGAGATCTCGCTGGCTGAATGGTGTTAACTTCCACCCTATGGCTGCTTCATATTTAGTGTTTAGTCTAGGGGAAGGCTTAGGTTTAAGTCCAGGTTAGCTCTCTGTAAGTACAACTTGGGGAAGAAATCTTTATAGGCTTGGTTGCTTGGGTATACTTAAGCTGTGTAAGATGTAAACATGCATTGGCGATAAAACAACTGTGCTACTTTATATAAGGTTGAAAGACTTTTCTGAAAGAAATGGCACAAGATACACAACTCTTTAGAGTTAATTTTGGACAAGACCTTGCATTTCAGTTGACTATCTAATCACTTTGATTACATATGAATAGCTAAGGTGATCTGTCATGCATAACTGTTCCTAAATGATTTATAGGGTTAGATATGAGTGAGGGTTAGTGGAAGATAAGTTAGTCTTGACTGAAGGCTGGACAAAAAGTTGTGAAGATATACTGTACTGATTGAACACACTGATGCCCAGCAGACTTGGCACTGTCATGCAGTTTCATTTTTGTGGCTTGGTGAATCTTGGGTGCACATTAAAAGGCAATCAAGAAGACATGGACACGGCATAGACCTCATAACAAAGACTGAAGGAGGCTGGGGATACATGTTAACTGAGAAGCCAGCTGGATGCAGTTAACAGGGCAAGGCTGAAGAGTAAATGCTTTCCATTGTAGACTTATAACAGGTATAAACTACCTGTAAAGTTAGTAGTACCACTCAAAACACTGAAAGCTCTCACCTTAACCAGAGGGGCCTACTCTCTGGTGTTGCTTCTGGCTTGTGTTCTGGACTGATTTCTGATCTCAGGCTTAGCTAAGGCTGCAACAACTCTCCTAAGTAGGTACTTGGAATTAAGCCAGTTGGGAATCTGTCTCAACAGGGCAGCTCTTTTCTGAACGTGGGATGAAGGCCTATCCTCATCTCCTTGTCTTTCCTAACCCAGGCTTAGCAGAGGAGTGGTAAGCATGATCGTGTGTGTATCTGAAACTGGAAATTTGAGTCAAGATGATTTATTCCTTCTGGCATACGTTATAAAGTATTATGAGAATGGCTTTGAGAAGAGGCCTTTAAATGAGATTGAAGAGAGGGTTTTCTTTCATTGCAAAGTACTTGCAGTGTGAGCTAAAGGATCTAGTTCTGAGCAATGGCTTGGGTTTAACTTCTCATGAGAACCTAGTTGCTGAGGGGTTGGAGCTGCAAAAACCTTCATACTGTCTGGAGAGGTCTTAAAGAAAATTGGGACAGAGGTTGGTTGGGCAAGACCTGCAGTTGAAAGTTGAAACCTGAACTATGTGATGGGGACTGCTTGGGATAAGGGTTTGGATGTGGTAAACCAGAGGCTTGAGAGCTCAGCAAGGAAGTATTTTGAAGTAGCTGTCTTTAGGTTTGAGGCCACAGATAAGCTTGACCGTACTTTGAATCTGGCTATGTGCTATGTCTGTGCTAAACCTAGGGCTGTGCTTCATGAACGAGATAGCCCAGAAAGGAGGAGGCAGCTTGGCAAGAAAGGAGATTCCTAGTTAAGGTGAGGAGACAAGGTGATTTCATAGAAGTTGCGGAGTGTGACACTGCCAGTGGATATAAAGTAGGAGGTCTGACAAGTGCGTGGCTTTTGGATTTGGTTAGTGAGAATCTTCTGGGAAAGTTCTCTGCGGAGAATGCTTGTGAGAAAGGCCATAAAGACAGGCAGAGGAGATGTCCTAGCTGTGAGAGGGAAATTTTCGGGCTTGACTTCATGGCAGGCTGTGAGCTACATCTAGGTTTAGGCTTATCCATCTGCAAGTTGAACAGGTATTAGCTAAATGAACACCTCTCTTAAAACAAACCCTTAGCCACCTAGTTTACTGAACTATAATCCTCATCATAATATGAAGCTTGACCTAGGATTACCTAGGCCAAGCCTAGGGCATTTAATTAAATCAGATAAGAATTGATCAATTCAAATGAAACCTATATATTTTGTCTCTTTAAAGGTCTCCTCGGTACAATATGTTTCTATGACTTCTTTTCAGTAAATGAATCCAAACTTCAGCTATGACTTTGTCTCTCTACCTATTTTGTCTCTCAAGATTAGGTTTTATCAATTTAGATCAGCCATGTGCTTGTTCCCATCTGTCTCAAAGGTTTCTTTCAATTGGGCTATAACATCAGTTTTGACATCCCCTGGTTACTGAACCATAACTATTGTCCTATCCCTAGGCTTTGCTTAGAATATATGCCATAACTTCAAACATCCTCCCTTACTCCTTCCTGCAGCTTTTATTGCTGAGTGTGATGGAATACCCCTTTGGTCAACTGAGGTCAGCTGTCCCAGCTATACTACCTCTCAACTTCTTGTGCATCCCCAGCCTTCTTGCTGGGGGAGCAGAAAAGGCCTGGACTTTATGCAAGCACTTCTCAACAGTACCTAAAACATCAGTGTGTTATCAACACTGTTTTCAGCACAAATCCAACATAGCCCCGTATAAGCTACTATGAAGAGAATTAATTCCATCTCAGCCAAAACCACTAGCCGAAGTTAATACTACTGTCCATCTGTATTTACCTGACTGAAGCCCAATCCTAAGCCTAATGGATATAGGTCAGCCTTTGGCAGTAAAACTTTATCAACTCTGCTAAAATTGGCTCTTTTAAAAACAGCTAGACTGAGGAGACTCCAATAAACACTTAACCTCAATGTAGCTAAAACCAGTCCTAGCCTGAACACTGGCCTGATTTACCAACCATGTGACCACTCCCTAGTTAGAAATTGCAGTGTGGTTTAAATTCCTATTTTCTTCAGTAACTCTCTTAGACCCAAGGACTTCTGGATTCATCAAGAGAAAAAAAAATCCCCAAATTCAGCCCAAGTGTTTTCTGTCACTAAGATCAATGCTGTCACTGATTCAAACTGTAAAACAAGATTTAATACAATGCAGCCTTTCCCCCTATACAAATCACAAAAAACTCAGGTAGTTACAGCCATAATTTTTCTTTCTGAAATATTCCATGAAAATCTTCAGTTTTCATTTCCAAACCCTGATCTCAGTTACTGATCAAGCAATCAGACCCATGTCTGAAAGAGCACTAGGTCTCTTATTATCTGCCCTTAAATTGCAGTAAAAGACCTTCCAAGATCAATCAATAAACACAGATCTCTCAGCCTCTGCTTTGCCAGCTTGTAATCTCAGCACAGTGCTGAATTTTATCAAAGGCCATGCAACTGCACCTGAATTGGAAACAAATTTATTTTACTATCAGCCAGCATGCTATTTGTAAACTTTAATGGACCCACCAGTAAATGCAAATGTGTAGAGCTGGATTGGAAAGGCAGTCTAACTCTGGCTTAAAATTCAAATAAAAATTAAGGTTAAACAGCTGTATCTAAATTAATACTAGCAATAACACATTAGCTCCTGCTGTCACCATTCCTCATCTTCATCCTGCAGCTTTTTTAATCACTAAACACACCTGTGAGCCTTTGCTTTCCTGACTGTTCTTCCTAACCATTATCATAAGCTGGACAAACTTGTTTTCCCTGGTACTGAAAATGGTATGATGAGCTGTCATCATCCCTTTTCATTGAAGATTCATGCAGGTGTTTTGACTAGGCTTTAATAAACCTGAATTCTATCCTAAGCCTTTCTTTGTTGCTTAGTAAGACAACTGGTGGTGTAGTAATGGAAGTAAGGCCCTCCGACATCTTTAATTTAGTCTTTCAGGACTAGTGGTCTTGCAGGAGGTCTGAGAAATGTGGTCATTCATCATACACTGCTTTGAACCCTCATTCAGACCATATCCTGAAAGATAGGCTAAGTATTCTTAGCAGTCAAACTGACAAATTGTCATTCCTACTTGAGCCAGGCCTCACTTCATCCTGGAATGATGTGCAGGACTGATCAGCTAACAAAGACCTGAAACATTCACCCTGGGATTCTGACCTCGAACCTTGCACTTGCATAATTATAGTTAACTACACACATGGCAGGATCAGCAATTGCACATTACTGTGAACTCTCATCTTATTCCTGTAAGATTCCTAGGATAGATCGTAAAACCGATTCTTCAATTTAAATTTTCCCAAGTCCTAACCCTATCCCTAAGCCTAACCTGGATTTAAAATGCAAAATAGAAAGCATATCCTCATTATTCACATTTTGTAGATATGGCACTTAAAACAGTGTTACCAACTGTAACAAGGATTGTAATCCTAACCTGTGATTTAGAGGCTTATACCACCTGTAGAAATAGTAAAAAGAGATCAGTTCTCCTCTGGGCTCCATAGACAGTGGTGCAGAAATAAAAAAACAGGTCTTCAACCCATGCTTTCTCAATCCCTAAGTTTTATCCCAACTTTAATTACAGTTAGAAGAAGCATACCATTTCAGAGTCCACCTTACAGTATTAGTCCGTAGTCAATGCTCCTCCAAATTTTTCAGAATCCACAAGGAGAGGTAATTCTTCAACTTAGGATCTGACTTTCAGTCCCATGCTAAAGCCCAGCCTTAAGCACTTACTAGGCAAACCTTTTAGCATTGAACTGTCAGCAGTGGTTAATATCTACAGCTGCCAGCCCTCTTTTTACTTGGACTTTCTAGGATCCAACATTAAACTGTGTGTAGAACGTGAGCTTTCACAAGTTATCTTATCCAAGCTTTAATCTCAGAACTGACCTTTGTTATGGACCAGTGAAACCAACTTCTCCAAACTGGAACATCAACACTCAACTTATTCAGAGGCAAGGGCTCATGTTACCTTTCATCTGATCTATAAATTTCTTTTTATAACTTTTTTATAGGCTAACATTTATCCTTAGTTTGTCCTTACAGATATTCCGGGATCTTTGCAAGCTTTCAGACCATGATACTGAAGTCTTAACCCAAATGTTACTTTTAGCAGTGGTCTTAATCATCGATCAGTTTTGTTACTTAGCCATGTAACCCTCTCTTTCTAATTGCTTCATGCAGGCAACTTTTGTGGTGTGCAGAGACTTGGTAAGCAGGACACATCTTTGAATATAAAGCAATTACTGGTTGGCTAATGCACACAATAGATATCTAACATTAATAAGCTACAGTGGTAAGATTGTGATCCTAATGAGACATGTCCCTAGCCCTTGCTAAGCAGTGCAAATTCTGGCTCCTCTTGTTCTTTGAAATTGGCTAATCCTCTTTGGTTTTGAGTTTGTATCTTCAGATTCTCTTTTTCCTTTCAGGTTTGATACCTTTTGGTGTCAGTATTCTTATTTTCCCTCTTGAACCCCTGATCTGCCAACTATTACTGTTTGAGCAATTATATTTGTCTGTCTTTTTTTCTTTCTTGCCTTGCTTGACTTTGTTGCATACTTTCTCACTTCTTAACAGGATTTTTCTCAGTAAAACTGAGCCAAGCTCACACTGCTCTGATGTACTCAGACAGACCTTGGATCATAGACAGCTGAACTCCTGTTGCAGTGGGAGGTCAGTAAGTTTTTTATTGTGCCATGAGCCCTTGACATTCTTGTGGGTGCCCTGTAGGACATGTCAGTACATATAGCTCCTCGATGTGACTACTAAACAGTAATTCTAACCTAAAATGAGACCAACAGCCTCTTATCAGACTAAAGAATCAGAGGACTCATTGACATCTACTCCTATTGAATGCTGCCAGCATTTCAGGTTTCACCAACAGAGTTATTCAGATTACACTTTCTTATGTATTAGTAACAGCTCTAAACATAATGATAGATCTGAAATTCTTCCCACCCTTGTACCAACATTAAACCATTAGTTCTGTTCACATAATTCTTCATCTTAAATATGTATTAGCCATCAGTTAAAAAGATCTTCAACCTGCATTTTCCCAAATCTTAATTCTAATTCCAGCTGTCAGAGAACAGATCAAGCTTCAGGATAAGATATCTGAACTAGTTGAGACCAGGGCTTAAACTGCTCTTTGAACCCAGAGGATCTTAAATTTGTTTAACACATCTGAACACTAATTCTAGCCCAAACTGGTACCTAGTTTGGGAGGGATTAAGGTTATCTCACCGACAGCTTTCAGACTGACCTTGCAGAAGTCAGCTGTAAAAACAGCAGTTCAGCCCATTTTACAAATATTAACTCTAATCTTAACTTGTGTTTCAGAGTATGTTTCTAAATGAGATATAAATGTAAAAAAAAAATGCTGCAAGAGCTTGTAGGACAGGTGGTCCACACCAGAATTTGTCCCAGCAATGATGCAACATATGTGAATCTGAAAGATCTGTAGGTATTAGAGGCTTCACAAAAATCCCCAAGTCAAAGTTGGGAACGCTGATGTGTTGAATGCTGAAGTTCTGTCACTATTGTGACCTTTTCTGGTACCAGATGATGCTACCTGATGAGATACCTGTTTAATCCAGTTAAATCTAGTAGAGAAGTCCAATGATTCTCTTTCCTAGACAAAAACTTCTATTATGCAAAGTTGACTTTCTAAATTCGGTAACGGATAGTAGTAGGATTACTGGTCTCTTTTTTTAGTTTGTTTTTTGTTTAGGATTTAAAACATAGAAAACCACAAACAGTAGAAAAATCATGGCTGTCTTTTAAAAAAATAGAGTAAATATAAGGTAAAAGGAAAAGAACTGTACATAAGCTCTTAACTGTTGAATAATACTCTTGTCATGCAAGAGCACTTGGAGAATAATAAAATTTCCAAATACCTAATTTTCAGACAGCAATTCTATGGACTGTAATCAGTATAGCTTGCTGAAAAGTATTGCTCTCCTATGATACATTTTTGGGACATGTGATTGTCTCATGATTGGAAAATTTAATGTAATATTTTTTCAGGGGAAAGTAAAAATCTTGTTTCCTTCATCCAAACCAAATATTCTAAAAAAGTTTTGTTTTGTAGTCAATATTTCAACTTTATGTCTTTACTCATATATAGTTGTGTCTATAATGGCTAAACTAATAGCACACATTACTGGCAAAATAGCAAATAAATGACGAATTGATATGTTTTTTCAAGAAGCTACACTGATGAGTCAACTATAATTTTGGTGCAATCTTATTTACATAGGAGGAAGTGGATGATTTCTGCCTTCTGAACTAAGAAGTAACAAATAATAGGAGTTAATTTTCTTGTTCAGAAATACAAAAATGATTTGTAGCCAGTCCCAGTACTTTCTCTCTTTTTTCTTTTTCTCAGGCAGCTGGTCTGAGTCAGACAAGCAGATCTTGCCTCCCATCAGACAATTCAAGTTCTGCTAACACAGCATAATCTACCCCGTAAATCAATTGTGAAATAAGGACTGGTACACTGTTGTTGCTCCAAAGTTATCTGAAAACATAACCAGCTTTAAACCTAGCAGCTGTACCAGTCCGTTGCTGTACCATAGCATAGGTTAAAAATATATAAATTAAATAATAAAGCAAAAGTAGAGTAGTGTTCTCAAACAGTTGTTGTAGATAAGGAGGACTAAATAGGAAAAAGTAGTAAGGCATTGTCTAGAAACTTGGGAAAAGCAAATAATGATTATTAGCTAAAGACCCTTGCACTAAATGAAGAGTTGGTGGGGCCTGACAGTGACTTTCTGTAAATAGGCAGTTGTTTGAATATTTTGTATATAATAGCACTGTGCAAACGGAACTATTTGTTCAGATTTATTTTTGATACTGTCCTTTTTAATGGTCTGGTAAAATCCAACAACAACAAAACCCACAGCCCATGGACATTTATTTAGCTTCCTTGTTCATCGTCAGCCTCCAAGATCTTACTTATCAAAGCTGCAGTATCTTAAGCAACTTGCATTGTAACAGAAATAAGTTAAGAAGGAAGTTGAATAACATAAGTTTTTTATATGCAGGCTTCTATTTAGTTGTGCAAAACTTAAAAAAACAGAGGCTAATTAAAGCCTTGTAGCCCTTCACACTTTGTGTGTGTGTGTTTAGACATACATAAAACTAAAAACCCTACTGAATCTGGCAAGTCGTTACCTCCAAATATGATAAAGTTGTTCACTTATTATTTTTCTATTTTTAAATTTAACTAGAAGCACAAGTGCTTACTCATCTACATAGCATACTGTGAGCTTGTTGTAACATGATATCTATCTAGTGTATAGCCACACGAAACTAGCATGTCTGTGAAATAAAGAAGAATTTTGCATTGTACCAGTTTATTAACTTTTTTTTGTAGTTTGATGTAGATATAGAGCAGTTGAACATACATCCTTAGCAAGAAACCCCATCCAAAACCCAAAACAACAACAAAAAACCCCTTTTTGCATTTTATGTCTACAAAGAGGCATTAACATTCAGTTCTCAGGTACAGCAATGATGTAGACACAGAAAGATTATCATACAGAAGAGTAACTTCTTCTTTAAAGGACAAATCCACCAAAACCAAAAAGAAGTATCTCAAACAAACACATATATGTTTTTGTTCAAACTTCTCCATTTAAAGATGGAAGCATTGTGAATTCAGATGTAATTTGTTGGCCCTAAATATGGGATACTTAAGCTACCATGTTCAGAATTTACTGAGTAATTCAAATTCCCATCAGTGCAAAAGAAGTTATCTTTATGTTAACTCTAGCATACAAAACAAAATAGTAATAAATTGAAGGTGACACCTCTTTTTAGATTAACTGAAAATATACTATGAGAAATCTCCCACTGCTTCCTATTTTTATTTATTCCTAATATTTATTACTGTGGTAATAAATATTCCTTGTTGACTCTTTATTTTATACCAGTTCCTGTTTGAGATTTGTGATTACTGAAATGATATTATAGAGATTGTAGATAAGATCATATATTTTTCAGCTTTTTTTTACAGCTGAATGGATATTTTCCACAATGGTTTTTTGAAGCCCTTCAAGCAAGGGAATTTATATCATGATCATGAGGAAAGGTTGTCAGAAGCTACAGGTTTTGTGGAAGGCCACAGGGATCACAAGGTGACCTGGAAAGAAAATGAGGAAAGGTTCAGTGTGTGTGAGTGTGTGCGTGCACGTTTTGTCAAAGTTGAATCAACACTAATACCCTCTTCTGTGGAACTTTCTGATTTTGACAATTAGCATTTTCTGGAAATAACTTGTTTCATTTGTTTATGACCTTTCTGGAAAAAGGCAAGTTGTAGCTGAAAGTGTGTTTGAAGAGAGTTCTTCCTTCATTTTCCTCAGGCTTAATGCCAAACATATGTTATTTTTTCCATCTTTCAACTCACTTTGTAACTTTTTTTCTTCATGGTACATGATATATCAAGCTTAGTGGTGGACATAACACACCCTTGTATGGAATTTACTAGTAGACTGTAATATTCATTCACTTAAACAGCAGTTGTACGCAGATATACTGCCTTGTTTATCTGTACAGTTTTTTACCACTAGGATTTATCCAGAAAGTATATAGCTGTAGTAATTGTTGTCATGTATTTCTAGAGATAAGTTTTCAACCATTTCTAACGTGACTGTCATCTGAGAAAAGTACTTACAAATTACCATGATTTAGTATGTACTTCTAAATAATCACATTTTTCAAAGTCTCTGAGTTTTTAAGCTGTCTGCCTCTTTCAAGCCCTTACGTTTATATATCTGTATAACAGACCTAACTGTCTTTGCATACCAGTGTAAATCAAAAATAACTTCATTAAAATCAGTGGTGGTAGATGAAAATAAATTTATTGTAAGTGAGAGATGACTCTGCTATATACTTACATAACATATTTTTTGATATATGGGATGCGCAGGACATGTCACCACTATCTTCAATTGATGTGTGTATTTTATATTCACATGCCATTACTACTGCTGAGAATAAACTTCTCTGCCCTCTTCCATGTGGCATCATACACCATAAAAGCAAATTAATTTTAATGGTATTGGTAGGCTGGTGTAGAAATACACACTAATGTTTATTGCACAATGGGAATACACTCCCAAAATGTAAGATTGGTTGAATCCCACCTACTTGAACCAGGAATTCTGCAAACCTCAGCCATGAACAGTTGCTCTTGTTTGCAAGCCAATCTTTCCTCTAGCTGATGCTCAGCATTTATGCTTCCTGGTGTATAGCCTGGTCACAATGGGATCATGCAGCAGTTGTTCCCTGCAGCAACAGAAAAGCAACAGAGGGGAAAACAAAATTTGGACATCTTAAAATTAATTTATTTTATCACCCTAAGGAAGACTAGACTTCCAGTGCTGCCTCAAATATACCAATGACCTAAAAGTGGATGTTTGGAATGGTCCTGTGCTTGTTGCTGAAAATCATTCCATTGGCAAGAAAATGGCAATCAATCATTTCTGGACTGCTGGGCAAGCTATGCAGTGCTGAAGTGAAAGCCTGATAACAGCCATGGGCTGAGTAAGATGGCAGAATTCAGAACTGTGCAATTTTAAACTGTGTACTTCTATTACAACTTTTTTTTAAAGTGGCAGGAACACAACTGAATAATACATGTTCTGTGATGAACACTACAGCAAAGGGATAGCAGAGAAAACCTGAAAAGAAATACAGTAGTGTTGTAACTGATATAATGATGTAACTGCTAGATACATCTCACAGAATAGATTGGTTGGGGTTGGAAGGGACCTTTAAAGGTCATCCAGTCTAGATGCACCAAGAGAGTTTTCTAAAGTTTGTGAAGTTTGAGGAGCTTCAAATGAAGGTACAGGTCACTCTGAACAGTTGCCTTCCCAGGGCAGGGAGATTAGTTTCCCTGAGTTATCCCTACTCTTTAGATTTGATAATGAAAGGATTCCATTAAGTGTGGGGAAGGTAACTGCATTACTTCACATATCTTGTGTAGAAAGAGAGGCCAAATGTTCATATGACAACTGTAAACACAGCACACTTATTCCAGTCATTCCCTGGATCTCTGGGAACTCCTTTCGTTGATTCCTTTCCGGTTCGGGTGGGGCTGGGTAACTGAGTGTACGTCTCTCATTTTGGATGAAGAATTGTAAAAGGTGGACTTCCAAAAACTGCTCGGATTTGCACAGAGGAAATACAACTCTCTGAAAGCAGTACAGTGGGGGCCTTGCGAGAGTCTGTATTCACTGTGGACACTGACAAAACACAGATGGTTTCTACCCTTGTTCAGTCCTCTCAGGTGTTCTGTTCTAGAGTTGACTAATTCCTCACCTGAAGTATTTAGGCTTCTTCTCAGTACTTTGGTTACTGCTAGGCTATACTATAGAGCCTTGGGGTATTTTTTACGAATTCTGACCTAGATTCTCATGTCACATTACAAGGTTTATCTGGTTTTGTGTTTCGCTGTTTACATACTGGCAAGCCCTCTGAAAACAGCACCTAATATGAGTCATCATAACTGAAAATCAAAGTAAGCGAGTCACATAGTCAGTGAGTTTCTTTTGTATGTTAACTTGTTTTCCCTACTTTACAGCAGAGAAATGGTACTCAAAAGCCAAGTAATACAGTTGCATCCAATAAGAGTATGTACATCTGCAGAGACTGTGCCAGTAAATAAATTTCCTTCCTCAGTGATCTTAATTTATCCTGTGTTCTTACTCATAAAGATAATCTTCTTTCTCAAACATGAAAAGAAATGATGGTAAAAGGATGCGAAAACAAAAGCAATGATCCTCAGGATCTTTAGTGTCTTCTAATGCCTTTTCACAACCTTCTACTGAATTATATAACAACAATATTCATTGTATGAACAAGTCCTCAAAAGGCTATATGATCAAATGGTTGTCTTGACTGCAACACAACAGTACAATCTAGGAGGTAAAAAAAGTCCTTCAGTTCTCCCAGAGTGACAGACACCTTGATGCAATGTTTAAAACTATTTTTTAGAGTTATGTTTCTCCGTACAGCAGGACATAGATGTCAGCATGCCAACCCCATCCCACTACTCCATCAGGACTCACATAAATTTTGGATGCTGAACTGCCAGCTGCAGCTGCTAGCATTACATTGCAGTAATGAGGCCTATGAGCTTGCTGATGATGGAAATGGACTAAGACTGCATGATCTGAATCTGTTCCTTTTTCTAGCCAAGAGAGAAATAGACTAGTCTTGGCCTTTTAATTTACAAGAGCGTTCTGGAAAGAAAAACAATGAAAAAATCCCAGCGAACTTCAAGTAAATAAATGGACTCATAGGTTAATGATGAGCTGAAGAGGAGCACTTCTAGAGCTTTCTAAATGCTAAGACAAAAGGGAAAGAAAGAGCCTGACACGGAAAATTGGAGCAAGACGGGAGAAGCGAGACTAAGGAAGAGTGAGGCCTGAGAAAGCATGAAGATAATGACACAAGAAGAAGAGACCTGGTGGGAAAGGAGAGGGAAGAAAAAGGAAGCAAGAATAAAATGAAAGAGAACAGAATGAAAAAACAGAAAAAGAGAAATACAGGCAAAGAATCAAGGTTAGTGTACAGGTGAGAATACAGAAGGGGAGGAGTAACAAAGTGAAGGAAAGCTGAACAGGACCACAAGTAAGTCCTAAGTGTCATGTGCATTCTGTTTCTATGGGATGATACTGAATCAGTACCTGCAAGACTGCGTGACAGAGGGAGAAGACAGCTCAAAGGCCTGTGCATTGATAGCATGCAAGAGCAACATGTGAACTCTTTGTGGCACATGAGGAGAAAAAAGGCAGAATATTGGTTCAAACTTATGACTTTCGATGTATGTAGACATATTACTGCCAGAATAATAAATATGACCAACAAAAGTAATTGAAAGTACAACTAAACCAGCATGCTTAGTGTTTTATTTCTTCAATGCGTGTTTATGCAAGACTGAAAACTTGGCCAAGGGGATCTAGACTTAGCTGACTGAAAATTATCCTGAAAAATGCCACTTACTGACAATTTTTTATTGCAGATGAGTTGTTTATTCTAGGCAGTAGGGTTTAGATAATTTCTGAGCTTCTGTCTTTATCCGGAGTGGCTGTCACCATCTTGACTTGAATGTTTCCTTTGATCTCCACAGTGGCCTTCACTATGGAAGAGTTTACAAATACGAGAGCAGAGACTGACAACTGATCTTTTTAATCCATCCCAAACCCAAACTCCAGAGACAGTTGGAACCAGCAACCTGCTTTTGCCATGGACAAGTGTTACTTACGCTTATGACCTGTTAAAGGTTTGCCGGCAGACTGTTTTCCAGTTCTGCCATTCCTTGTGGCTAGGTTTTATTCCTCTGTGAAGAGGAAACCTTCAGGATGAGACAGAAAAGAAAGGCAGAGCCTTGATAATAATCATTTACATATCCTGGGAAATGCTTACCAGGTAATTTTGCAAGCCCGTTCAGGCAGAGTGCTGCAAAGAACTTGTATGGAGGACATACAAAATAAGTAATAATTTTAAATTACTTGTTTATGGTTCCAGCAGTTGCTTATTTTTATTTTCCTATGTGTTATCAAGAATACGGCAAAGACATGTTAAGATATTGCTTAAGAAATAAATAACAACCTGAATGAAAGATAAAATGGACAGTTTGAGAGAAAAGCGTGAGCCCACCAATGGAAAGAATGTAACCAGTAGGACTAATTTTGAAAGATGAGAGCTGCAGTAGAAAAGGGACCTTTTAAAATGTTATGCTGAGGCAGTGCTCCAGCTCTGGCTCAGAGGGAAGTATGTTACCTACTGAATTATGAGAAACATCTTGTTCAGCATCCTGTTCAAAGATGGGATTTTCTCTTTGTACTGCAAAGAAAGGGAACACAAGCCTTCTAATAAGAAAGATGACTGCCCATCAACTGAATTGCCATTGGTAACCTGGATTAACATGGTCCAAGGCACACATTTCTTTAAAGATAATATAATGAATTTTTAAGTTATACAATATGTGTGAAATTACTGTGGAAACTGGATTGATGTTGGCCACTCAGAGTGAAGATGAGATGTCAAGGACATCTTAGACGGATAGAAAGGAAAGAAAAGGGTATAGATGTGATGGAGATCTTAGGGGACAAGGGATTGAAGGGATGGACTTGCGGCCTTTGCCATCACACAAGCAAAAAGGAGTCAGACGTAGCTGTCATCTGGTTCATCCCACTTCATCTTCTGCTGTCTGCATCTCTGACCTACTGAAAACAGTTGATAGGATAGGGACATTTGGAACTCTGAAGTAATCTGTTGCTTTATGTATTTGCCTAACTTTAACTGGTGAGCCAGCCCAGAATACAAAACACGCTCATGAAACTGCATCTTAATGCATTCTGACTCCGTGGAAAATACATGTTAACAGTGCTCAAAAAGGGCTAGTACATGATGATATAGTAGCCACTTCACATATGTAAACTAGAAAACTTCACATGTACTACAGAGAAGTCTGTTCCGCATGTAAACTTCCACATTTTTATTTTGAATCCCGCCTGTAGCATATAACAGCACATTTTATAAAATAATACAGTAACTGGATTACTTCAAACACAACATGTTTTTCCTCATTTTGTTTTTCATAAGCTACTTTTTTCTAGTAAAATGATATTCAGCCAGTGGCAACTTATATTTTCTACAGACTTTTTTTAACTATTGTCACTGTTCTTTATTTTGATTTTATTGGTAATCATGCTAGCTATATTTGTGGTTATGCTGATTCTCCATGTTCTTTAATCCGATATGTACCGATACTGAATTCCTACTACAGAACACAAAAATGAAATAGATAAAATTGCTTCTTTTGGATGACTGTATAAACTATCTGTGTTCAAAAAAGACAACACAGATACCCAAACTTTAGCTCTTAAGCACAAAGAATTGTAAAGATGTTGGATTCTCAGAAAATCCCTGTCCAAGGATTACCAAACATTAGAGATTTCAAATTCATACCATACACTACATGGTGCTTAGTATAGAGCCCCAGCTACTGTATAGCAAATCAAGTGTAGATCTGTTGGAACAGAAGTATTTTTTAATAATGATATTACAATTAAATATAAATAATCCAATTTCAAAACTTCTGACTTGGCTAAATTCCTCTGTATTTACAGGTGGTTAAGCTATAATCAATTTTTTTCTCCTACTAGTGCATAATTTTGCTGAAAACTGTTACTCCTGTCAGAGAGAGATATTTTAGTAATGGACTAATTCTGGATAATCTGTCCTCATTTAATACACCATTTAACAGAGCTCAGAGTGTTGGGGGAAGCTGTCCAGAGTATGTTGTATACGCTTATAGAACAACAAGAAGTCTTAGGTGACACTGTAAGGGGGGTTCAAATAGAGATCAAGAGACAAAAATTTTGTGCTGTATTTAGATATTCACTAGAGCAGCACTAGAGACTGTGTTCCACTTGAGGTCATTCAATGTGAGATTTAGACACCAACATATAAATACCTCTGTGTCAATGGAGATCTTAGTAGAGATCTTAGCCTTTATTCAGTTGCCTCAACACAGATTGCTTCCACCATTTGAGACATCATACAGCTTTTTGCCCGGACCCAGCAGCTTCTCTGGAAATGAGGACATCCTATAGGTCCTGTAGCATATTTGCCAGACCTTAGAGAATTTCTCATATACTCTGTGACATCTCAGACGACACTAAATTCTTGCCTTTAGGTAACAGAACTGAGCTTCTGGGACTGACCAGCTGAATTGCTCTCCAGAAACCAATGCCTGGAACAATTGAAGTGGGAGGTTAGACATTTTTGACACATGTATGCAGAAACTTACACTTAGTTGTTTTATTTTTCAACAGAATAGTACTTTTCATGTCAAAGATGACAGGAGGACAGGAATCTGTAAGATACTCTGTTATAGTTGGGAATGATTTTGGGAAAATCCACACATTGAAAGGCTCATATTAGAGCACACCTAAGAGACGACTTGCAGATAAGACTCTTCTGGCCTGTTTCTGGTGAGATAAAGCCCTGACAGCTGCCTCTTCTGTAGATTACCTGGTCTGGCCTAAATAATAATAGTGGCATCTCTCTACTCTTTGTGGATTGTTCATGTTCTTGGGTAGTTTCAGATGATGGCATTGATGATGCAGCAAATCACCTATACAGTCACAGGCAATGCAAACAGAGATAGACATTTAGACCCCTGCCTGAAATGCAAGTTACAACAAATACAATTACAAGTGAGTAAGATGAATAGGGTGGGATTAATTTCAGTTTGCTTTTTAAATATATAATGCAGGTCTGCTGCCTGGATACTCACCTCAGGTTCCCTTCAGAGTCAATGAAGAGTAATAATCACCCTGGGGTGGAATTAAGATCCTCCTGTTGTTCACATCTAAAATTAATCATACTCTAGTATTTCCTATATACGTCTTTGTGGTCTATAAAGAAAACATAACACAATTAATTCAGAAGCAGGTATCTATATTTCAGATGGCTGAAATTCATTGAAACGAAATAATCTGCATCAGCTCTCCTCTTCCAAGTGTGTTTCCATGTTGGGAAGATTGTGAGAGGCAATATCTTCTTTTTCCTGGTTTACGTTTGTTCAATATGCAGACACCTTTAGGGCTTATACAGAGCACTAAATAAATTGTAACTTGCTTTTGAGAGCAAAGCACATTTTTGGCTTGATTAGGATAGAAGACAGGAGGAGTCACTGGTGAGAATTCAGATGGGAGAACAGTTACTGGAACCAGAATGTCCTGCTGTGCCACAGGCAAGAGGAAAACTCAATCACCCATTGCAGTAAAGCTCAAAACTGAGTAGTGTACTTGGATAGTATTCCAGAAACACTTAGCAGTGGGTTTGTGTCTGTGGTACTATTCAGTATTGGCCCTGGTAATACATCACTTCTTACTCATTTTTCTACTTTAAAAACAATGTATTCTATGCTATTTCTATTTTATTTTAATGGAGACATAAATCTTTGTCCCAGCAAAACATAGTAAAATGAATTTTGAGTAACTAAACTTGCTGGGGCAGAACGGTCTACATTTCTATAAAGTATTCATTCAATTTTGAACAAGCAACATATTTTCTCTCAGATATGACACATGCAATTTTATTTTCAGTGTTTATATGTTGTCTGTTCTTTTGTCAAGCAGCAGACAGTGTATAGTAAGCTATATTATTATGTTGAAAAAATTTCCCAACTACATATTTAAAGACAAAAACCTTTGGATTAATTGGATGGTATTTTCTATTTCACAAGAATTTCTAGGAATGGAGCTGCAAGGCATTCATTGCAAAGTGGTGCCAATTTGCTGTTTTCTGAGATGGACAGCAGCTGTTCTTGTAGAACAAGTGCAGTAGGTTAATAACTGGGTCAATGCTACATTCGTGTAACTTTTATTTCTGAGGGGAAGATTAGTGCTGAAAAAATGACTGCAAAGAACAAAATGCTGAGTTCTGTCTTTGCTGTTTTACAACGAGTCTTCGGTAGATGTCCTTAAGATTTTCTAATTGACATGCCCACAAACTTCCCTTAAGTTATCTATTTCTCACTTATTAGAAACTGTTATAACATTACTGTTGATCAATAAATGCTTTCAGGCACAGTCTCATTCATTTTAAATACTGAAACAATAGAGATGGCTGAAACCTATTGCTTGCTTATCTGTAGCCACCTGGAACATGAAATACCAGTTATTTTGAAGAGTCATAAGGATGTAGAACCTAATTCTGTTCCTCATTGCTATGTTTTAGTTTCAAAATCTAATAGCAGCAAACCTATCTTTTCCCTGGAACATGCAGGTGTAACACTGAAGACAGAGGGAACAGATCTGAGGAGAAAGAAAGTACTATTTTCAAACAGTTTCCACAGACGTGCTGCAGTTTAGTGTACATGTCTGGCATGTGAGTGGCTGTTTGATATCAGGATTGCATTCAGACGCAGCAAGTTTCAAAGTCTGGTTTGTTCTCACAGTATACGAGGACTCCTTTTTCACAGTGCATTGCATAACCTGTGTTCATCTGCAAGGGCTCAGGTTTATTGAATAACACAAGCTCTTTTAAGTTGAAATTTTATTCTTACCCCTTAATATTCTTAGCATTTCTTCAGACATATAATAGTATCACAGATATCCTTTGACCAAAATCTGTTTTTTTATGTCAATGCAGTTTGATATATAGGGTCTAGCCTTTTGTGGAGTTGCAAAAGAAGTGGCCTATATTCTTCCATCTAGCAAAATTTTAATGAAAATGACAACATGAAAGAGACAAAATCTCCTACATAATGTGAAGAAAAGCACTTTAAGCATAAGGATCTCAGAAAGGGAGAGAGGAGGAAAAAGAATAAATGAGAAAACAATTCATACACAGAAATATTGAGTTGGAGGTATCAGAGAAAAAGTCAGAAAACAAATGTAGATTCCAGCTGTTTCAGAGAAGAACAAAAAAAAAAAGAAAAATCAAGAGACAGAAAATTACTGAATTGCCTCAATTAACACTATGCTACACTGCTCTGAAAAGAAGCAGGAAAATCCCGCGCTAACCCTGAGATGGAGAAATAGGTGGGAAACAGAGAGGGGAGAGACCAAGAAGGCAGAAGAGTAGTCTGTATCTCTGCTTCCTACTCAGAGGGAGGAGTACGTATGGTGCACATTAATTCATCCTGCTGCAGCTCACAGCCTCTTGGGGATTCACTTTTAGTGGGATCAGCCTCTGGAGTGAACTGTTGAGAATTATGGAATATTTTTATGTGGTTATATAATACCTTAAAATCATTTTGATGTGGCCAGGGAAAGTCTCACCATGGATAAGCAGGAACTGAGGGAAGCAGATAGGAATATTCCAGTAAAGATACAGTGCAGATAATCCAAAAAGATTTGAAAGAGAAATTAAAAAGAAAGGTAAGGGGAGCAGTGGGTAGTCAACTCCATTCATTCTATTTTTCAAAAGATATGAAAAGATGTAGATTTTGGTTTTTAATGGACTCCTGCTGTAAGAAGGAACTGAAAGAAGAAACCATATCAGCATCTATTTGGCTATGAAATTGCATTCCAGTCTGGTGAATGGTGGCCTGTCTAGTTGTCATTGCTTTGTCAATTCTCAGCTGTATTGTATGAATGGGTGTTCAGTATTTCGGAGATTCACAATAGCAACAAAATCAGTAGAAAGGCACCCAACAGCAAGTTTCATCTGTACACAGAATTGGCTGGGATAATCAACAGAGCAGGTACAGTTTCCAGAGGAGGGTGTGGCAAAGGATAACTTTGTACATGGAGAGAAATGTTTGCTGATGACTGTATTGGGTTTAAGTGGCAAGGTTTCGGTAGGAGGGTCTCTGCAGGGTTGGCTTCTGTGAGAAGACACCAGAAAGTGTCTCCATGTTGAACAGAGCCGGTTCCAGCCAGCTCCAAGATGGACCCACTGCTGTCCAAAGCTGAGCCAATCATCAATGTTGGTAGCACCTCTGTGATAATGTATTTAAGAAAGGCTAAAAAATGCTACACAATGGTAGCTGAGAGAGAGGACTGAGAAAATGTGAGAGAAAAAACTCTGCAGACACCAAGGTCAGTGAAGAAGGAAGGGGAGAAGGTGTTCCAGGAGCCAGAGCAGATTCCCCTGCAGCCTGTGATGAAGATCATGGTGAGGTAGATTGTCCTCCTGCAGCCCATGGAGGTCCAGAGTGGAGCAGTTATCCGCACTGCACCCTGTGGAGGATCCCATGTCAGAGCAGGTGGATGTGCCCTGAATGAAGCTGCAGCCCATGGAGAGCCCACACTGGACCAAGATTTCTGGCAGGATCTGTGACCCTGTGGAGGACTCATCCTGGAGCAGTCTGTTCCTGAAGGACTGCACCCCATGGAAAAGACCCACACCGGAGCAATTCATGAAGAACTGCAGCCTGTGGGAAGGACTCATGTGGGAGAAGTTCATGAAGGACTGTATCTTGTGGGAGGGACCCCATGCTGGAGCAGGGGAAAAGTGTGAAGAGAAAGGAGCAGCAGAGACAAAGTGTTATGAACTGACTGCAACCCCTGTTCACCATCCCCCTGCACAGCTCAGGGAGGGGATAAAGGAGTTGGGAGTGAAGTTGAGCCTGGGAAGAAAGAGGTATGGGGGCAAGGTGTTTTTTAGACTTGTTCTTATTTCTCGTTATCCTACTCTGATTAATAGGCAATAAATTAAATTATTTTTCCCCAAGTCAAGTCTGTTTTGTCCATAACAGTAATTGGTAAGTGACCTTCATGTCCATATCTTGACCCATGAGCTTTTTGTTGTATTTTCTCCTCCTGTCCTACTCATGGAGGGGGAGTGATAGAGCGGCTTGGTGGGCACCTGAGAGCCAGCCAAGGTCAACCCACCACAATGACATAGGTAGAACATCCACAGGGTTGATTGAAAGCTGCAGAATGAACTCCTAGTGTATGTCCCTTTGATCTTGTTTCCTCTCTGGTAAATATGTAAGAGGCATATTAAAGCAGAAGTAACACCAAACCAGCAAACAAGAAAGCCCACTGTTCTGTAATAAGTCAATCTGCAGAGAAGATGAAAGAGAAAACTGCTCCTCCAAAATAGATGCTTATTACATGTTTTAATTCTCTACCTAGAAGTACTTAAATACTCTGGCAAAGGCTGCATGAGAAAGAAGAGAATAGGCAGGCCAAGTTTATGAGTTTGCTTTTATCTCACCCTGGGAGTTAAAAAACTCAGCAATGGTTTGTGAGTCTGTATTTAGGACATAAGGACAGGGGTTACTAAAAGCTTATGGAAGGAGCATGTGTGTCAAAGCCCCTTATGCTCCTTGTTTACAGGGTTAGTCACACACCAGACGTAGCTAGGCCGCACAATTACAGTAGTGATGTTTTTCAGATACAGAAACACTGTAGCTTGACGCTATAAAGCAAATGTCTCCAAGTAAAAGATCTTTCAGCAAAGTATTTGATTTTACTAACCTTGACCTTCACCATACACACATACTGTTGCTTTTCCGCACTGTAAGTGTGGAGGACCACCACTAACAAGGGAATACGTTTCATTTCCTGCATTATGACTTAGGTATGATATGGCTGATAGATAATTTTTTTTCACTAGTGTCTCTTCTGAATGAAGCTAAATAATTTTGTTATTTTTATCTTGTTTTAAGTCTTACAACTGTGTACTGGTCTGTACTGTCAAAGAGGAACCTGTTTTGATTGAGTGGAGCTAGCAATCTATTCATGCTATCTCAGTACTAAGAGCTCTAAGAGCTATTTCAAAGCTTACGTTCTCTCATAGCTTACTGTGGGCTAGTATTTGACAAAAAAAAAAAATTAAAATCAGAGGATTTAAATGGATCTTCTTTTCTTCCTTAGCTTCCCCTTACTTTTTTGTTTTTATTCGCAAAGAATCTGTCATAATGTTTTAACAATAAAAGTGTTTTACAGTAAGCAGGATTGACTTCATGCTAAGTAGGTTTTATTCCCTTACATTAGCTTTTGGAAACTAAAACAAACACATCAGTGATTTTATGTCATTCTCTGCAAGGCAGGAAAGAAATGCACAATTAACATTGCAAGCAGCTTTAAAAGCTTCTCTCCTAACAAGAAATACAAGTAATAAACCCAACAGCTCAGTTTCTTACAAACTAAAACATTTTCAGCTTACATGTTTGCTGACTTAATTTTTAATAATTAAAATAATTCTGAAATTGTTGCCATGACCAAATCCAGAATATGATATTGTGAATCAACTGTATCTCTCATGCTTCGTACAGTAATGAGGAGAGATAACCCAATTTTTTTTACAGTCACAGATGGATCTTGATTGCTTTATGTTTCTCCTGCTTCCAAATTCAGTGTATTCTAGTTAAATGTAAATAGGACACAGAAGCTTTGATCAGATTTTCTGCATTGGCCAGTTAATGAACTCCCACTAAGAAAGATTTTCAGAATGTTTAGTGACAAGTTGAGATATGAAATAATAATTGCATTAGGTCAAATTTGCAACCTAAAATAAAGAAAACACCAGAAGCAAACTCTGTAGCAGAAGTGTTTACTTTAGTGTCCATATTGTCATGTGTAAATACGAGATTTGAAATGAATACTAGAAATCAAGATGTCTTCTTATACATATTTTCCCTTCTAAGAACATCAGAAAAGTTATTTTCCTGACTATGAGCTCTATTTAACATTTGCAAATGCTTCACTGAAATATAGTAACAGGTTCTGTATGCACTAGGGGAACAGCGTGCTGAAAATGCAGACATTATCTTCTGAAAAGAGGAAAGAATACCAATACTTGTAAGTAAAAGTTACAGCGGTAGTGCTACAGAAGACAGCAAACATGTAACAATCAAAGTTTTGCTGAGACCAAGGCTCTGTACAGAAAGGAGGAGCCCGGCAGACTTTCAGAAAATGGTAAGGAAAGTTTGAATATCAGATGCTCTGTATGAGAAATAGGCTGAGAAAAACGTGGAGGGACATTAACAAAGCCATGGCCATAGTTCTGTGATTGCTGGCTGTACTGCAGCGATTCTCATAGCACCTGGGTGGCAATAGGTATCTTCTAGAGAAGAGATGTTACAGGATGAATGAGATTCCCACAAGAAAAAGGGAATCTGGATAAGTCAAATTAAAGTGAAGAGAAGATTCACCGAAGGAAATTATGCAGAGTTCATCCTTTGGGCTAAACAGGCTTCCTGCTTTTCTTATATGACTAAAAAACTACTTGCCAAGAAGACATAACACTGCTATGATAATTCCTTACGTGCTGAGTTAAGGACCTTTCTAATCAAAGAAAGATAAGAGCTCTGCGTATTCTTAAACACTTAGGATATGTATGCAGAGGCTTTATTATACATTTCTCTGTATTTTAAGAATCAAACATGCTTTTTTCAATTTTGACCAGCTAAGCTTTCAGCTGAGCTAAAGCAATAGCTGAAAAATTTATGAACGAAATAGTTTAAACTACAAATACTGCAATAAAATCTCTCAGAAGTAGGTTGAATATTCCCAGTTTGTTACCTTCCTGTAAGCAAAAAAATGGAAATGATTTAGTTCTGGATAAAAAAGACATTTTAGGGGTTCCTTTGAGAAGGGAAAATGCAAACATTTTGGCCTTTTTATATATAAAAAAATTATTTTTACAAATTACACTGTAAGAATTAGTTTAATTATGAATAAAAAAATCACAAAGGTTTTAGTTCAAAATTATTTAAACTAAATATTTGGGCATTTTTTACTTTCCTCCTCAATATAACAGAAAGGTGGGCTTTTCTATTTCTTTCTTTCTTAATTTTTAGAAATTAGCCCATATTGCCAATAGTTTTTTTAAATTCTTGAAACGTTATAAATTTACTACTTATTATCTGGGAAAAATATATAATGAAACCTAGTAGAATTATGACTGGAATGGTACTCCAGAGCACTAACTCAGATGCAAATGTGAGAAGTGACTGATTAGGACCTGCATGATCTATCACCGCAGTTCACCATGATGAGGCAGTGGTGTCTTATGGAAAATGTAATCCAGACAGGAAGCGCATGTCGCGAAGTGGGCAAATTATCACAACCATAAAGGCACAATGTGCTGGAACTGCGTTTCCTAATGGCTTGTAACTTTTGTTTCACATTTTCTTTTTTAGGAGCTACTCCCTTATTTGCCACCATCTCTACTGCATATACAAATTTGTATGAGCATCTGATCAAGAAAGGAACTTCATTTCAAATTGAAACATGTCTTTTAGCCTCAATGAGACAATTTCGATCTCTTACTTCTACAAAATATTTAGGAATATCTTCGAAATAAACTTTGAATCACTTAAATAGTAATTAAAATGTAAATTAAATGCCAGAGCAAAACAATTTTTCATAATTACTTCAAATGTTCTGCTCTGTTGAAACAATTCAGTGAGGTCAACACAAGTTTGGTAAACATTTCAGCCAGAACAAAGCTGTTCTTTGCTGGTGAAAAGAGCTGAGGCTGAAACATTTATTTGTAAGTATATGCCATTGCTCTTCTATGGTGTGTAGCCAGCCTGGGCTGCTGACTCACTCTCAGATGTGGGGTCTGCTGGCAGTGAGGAAATGTGGCCAGGCTCTCACGGAACTGGCTTTGCTCTACAGAACCCAGTGCAAGCCCAGCCTTTAAAGGAAAGTTTGATGCATAGACAGTACCTGCTAGGTCTAGGGAGTCTTCTGATGAGAAGAGATGTGTCTCTGTGAATTGTAGGCTTAGAGGATGGTGGAGAGAATGCTCCACCACACTGCTGTGTTTCAGATTAGTCTACCAGGGATTACTACAGTTAGATGAGTTTGGTTACAGAGAAGTGACCTGCAGTATTGTTCACACACTTAGAACTGTGATTAGATGCTGGAGTTTACAGTTGGAGTAGCTATAGCCATCCATTCCTGGTCTTAAAGGTAGGAGAGATGTCAGCTAGAAAGGATCATAAAAATTACCAAACAGCTCACAAAAATTCCAGTTGGTTGTTTCACAGTAGCTACACCTTGTACTGCCTTGTCAAGCAGGTTATTTGAATAGTTGAAGGCATTTATACGAGAAAAACTATGAACAGTAATCAATTATGCAGAGAAGAATAAAGATGCAGACATAAACCCCTCAAATTTATAAATCCTCTTCAAAATTAGTCCTTTCATCCTTACCTGCAATATGTTTGTTTTTTTTTTTTTTTTTAAGGCATCAGACATCAGAAGTACTGCAATTTCCAAAGTCTAAACTGCATATTGTGAACAAACTAATTAATACCCAAATGGCAGTGGCTACTGCTGCTTTTTTCCCTCCAATATTCTTTTCAGAATCTCATTGAAAATCAGATGTGTAACAGTAAGCTAACACTGTATTTTTAAACATGTGCTATCTTGGTCTCCTCATGTGATTTCACACAGAGTACTTTGCCTATATAAAATATCAGGAAAGTAATTTCAGATGCATCTTTACTAGAACACTATTTTTCTTAAAGATAGCAAACTTACTAAAGCAGGTTACCTCAAACTTACTAAAGTAGATTACCACAAACTGCAGTATACCCAGAGCAGGTAATACACCTCTTTATTTTTGTGGAAGCTGAAATAAACTACAAAATTCTTATTTCATTTAACCAAGTGTTCAGTTAGTTTACAGAATCACAGAATCACAGAATGGTAGGGGTTGGAAGGGACCTCTAGAGATCATCTAGTCCAACCCCCCTGCTAAAGCAGGTTAGCCTAGAGCAGGGTGCACAGGAATGCGTCCAGGTGGGTTTTGAATATCTCCAGAGAAGGAGACTCCACAACCTCTCTGGGCAGCCTGTTCCAGCGCTCTGTTACCCTCACAGTAAAGAAGTTCCTCCTCATGTTCAGGCGGAACTTCCTGTGTTCCAGTTTGTGCCCATTGCCCCTTGTCCTGTCACTGGGCACCACTGTAAAAGAGTCTGACCCCATGCCCTTGACATCCACCCTTCAGATACTTGTAAGCATTGGTCAGATCTCCTCTCAGCCTTCTCTTTTCCAGGCTAAACAGACCCAGCTCTCCCAGCCTAGACAGTTTAAACTATCTAAGTTTTTCATCTTTCTCCCTTACCCCTGCACATCTCACAGGCTCCTGCTTGCTTTATAGTACATGTTCCCTGGTGCCATTCATGTGTCCTTATGTCAGAATCCATCCAGATTGCTGTTCTCCCTCACAGAATTCTATACAGTGTAGCGGAAGATTTGTTCCCTGTTTGAACTGTCTTAGCCGTCAGTGCTCAAGTACAACGGCTTCTAGTTGCCTGTGAATAGCTTTGTCCTGAGGGCTTGAAGGGTGGTTTATTTTTCCTGAAGCACAGCACAAATGTGACGCAGTTGAATAGACATTGTAATGTACCCGAAATGCTGTAGGGCTTTCGCTATGCCAAAATGAGGACCATGAAATTTTCCTATTTCTTTTCTGCATAAATTCAGCTGATTTTTAATCTTCAGAAGAAAAACTGACTAAACCAAAGGGAATTATATTGATATTTTCAACAGTCTGAAGAATAATAGCTCTGAGGAATAACATCATTCATCTGTAGCTTTTTAAGAAACTGGCTTTCTTCCATAATCAGGCTGATAGACTTTTTGATAGCTACTGTATAACTATAAAAGTAAAACTTTTAAATGTAACACAGAAACTGAAAACAGTCCTTCTTAAATGTAGTTTGCTAAGTTGCTAAAACTTCATGTGTACGGAAGTAATTTTCAAAGGTGAGTGGCACTTGCACTTTTTAAAATTATTAATAATATTCTGTCTATTTATGAGTTAATGTCATCATGCTTGCTCTCTTCCCTTGTGACTTTCTCCATAAGATAAATTGATTTTACAATTTTTGTGACATTTGAATACTTGTATAACCAGAAGCTCTGAGGGCACACTGCACAAAAATGTTCTGAGTAAATAATCAAGGACGTAATGTGGGTTCAGGCTTTAAGCTGAGCAATGTTCGGTTGCTTGTTGTGGTGTAGGTATCTTGTTTTACATTACGCTCTCATTCATCATATATGAACAACTTAGCAGCTGTTATTTCCTTTTAGCATAAGGAAATCATGCCTGTGGTAGCCAAAGACAAAATTAGCTCCGTAGGAAGCAAAAGTTATTTTTAAACATAAAATTATTTGGTTTGCTAGAGAAAAAAGATAGTCTTTATATACAACCCGTGCATTTTTGGCATAATTTCAGAAGCAAATGCCTCTGAAATGTATTTCCCTCTGCAAGTGCTCCAAACTAACAATTGTTGCCATGCTCAGTTAGCCTGAAGTGCTCTATATATGATTTTGTGTACGACAATTTGTGTTGTTCTATATCGTCTTGTTCTCTCAGATATATTTTTCATTAAGTTATTCAGGTGTTATTTTATTTCAATTTTGTTACTGTTATTTATGGGATTATGGGATTTTTGTCACTCCTGAAGACAAAAGAAATAAAATCTCAAAACTTACTATAAATGTGATCTGGTTGATGCAAATTGAGGTGTTAAACACTACAAGAGATTGCTTTTTAGTAACTCATTATAAGAATAACTTTTTTTATTTTTGGTATTCTTCATTGGAGGATCTCAAACCACTTTCCAAACGACATTTAGTTAAACCTTTTCGTTCCTGAAGGTGCACCACAGTCCTGAATAATTTCCTGTTAGAGAACACCTCAGTTTTGTGTATAAATAGGAATAAAAACATCATAGATATAACTGAAGAACAAAATAGGGAAAATTTGTATGTTTGAAGAGCAACGAAAAATTTAAAGGGCAAAGGTAACATTCCTGATTTTCTTTCTTTAAAGGTCATTGGGTCTTAGTTCATTTATTTATGACTCTTGGATACAGTAGAAACTGAAAACCATGTGTACTATCTATTTACAGATATGTAAATGAAAACATAAACACTTTAATTTATACTCATATTAAAAGGGTAACATAGCAACATCTAGGATGGACACTTCTACCTTTGTGTTTGTGAATATGAGAAATCACATTTCCATACTTATTTTCCCATGGTTGTTTGCAATTTGTGCTCTTTGAGGCTGAAATGTGGATCTTCCCATGTAAAGCCGTGCGAAGCCATAGAAAAACCTTTGCTACAAACTTGTCCTGCTAGTGCTGTGTTTAGCCTTTGTCTTCATACCTCCACAACCCTTCTCAACAGAGACCTCCTCCCATCTCTTTTCTCAGCCTTTAAGTTAGCTCCTTGAGAAATCTTTCCTCTGAACGGTGAGAATAGCTCATCCTGCACTTCTTACATGAGGTTTCCACCTAACATGCTGCAGGACCTGTAGCTGGCTGATAGCAGACACAAGATCTAAAAGTAAATGTGATTTAAGGATATTCTCTCTGTAGCAGTGAGTATGCCTAGTCCTGGAGGACAGCCCTGTGATGAATGCACACTTCAGTTCTCAAAGGTGCCATGACAACTTTTTCCTGCCCTAGATAATGCCATCAACTCACTGACTCTTGCCTCTTAACTCCGAGCACTCCTTCACATAAATCTCTGTCTGCAGGAACCTGAGTCTTCTGATGTGAAAACACTGAGCTGCCACAGTACGTGCTCACCTGCATGCTTTATGTTGCCATGCTCAAGCATAATGCTGAGAGGAAAAGAATTCTTTCTTGAAAGATCTTAAAACACTAGTTAATGTATTGTGCGTGACTCACCATGGAAACACTTCTTAATATCTATTTCACATTATTCCTTTTTCTCTAATACCAGAAAGTAGAAATAGTACAGACATACAAACAGGGAGGCATTAGCTTGTGTCCAAGGATGAATTTGAAAATAATTACTTCTGCCATAAATCTTGCAGTCCATATGGATAAGGTACAATACTGGCACTGATATCTACAGGTCCATCTGCACAGAGCCTCATTTTACTGCATAAGGTAAAGCTTTGTAAACCCAGCCATCTGTTTTCAGTGCTGTTTATTCCCCAGAACCTGTAAGTAAGGCTGAGCAATAAAGATCAAATGTAAAGAATTCCTCTATATCATATAATTGAACTAAAAAAAATTAAAGGATTCAAAATAATATTTGAATATTTTATATGATCATTTCAGTCCCTAAAATTATTTAAAATAATACGTATGTCATTTAAATATGATAATGGTATCTGCTAAATGCTATGTAGTCGTAAAAACCTAATCCTGCTTCACCTTGCTGTAGAACTCAGCTTCTGCACCAAAGCCAATGGAGTGACTGCGTGCAGAATCAGACTCCTTACGTAGTTTTTTCCCATAGATTTGCTGTCCATTATAACAATGAGGGGAAAATTTGATTTGATTCTCCCAGTGATTTCCTTTTGGCTTTTGGAGTACCAATAAACGGTTTTAAAAATATTATCCCTCCCTCCTTTATTGGGGAACACAGGATTATAAACATATTTGGTAATACTTGCTTAGTGTCTTGAGCACTTTTGATTGATCCCAGACATATATATATACACATATATATATGAAAAAATCCTTTCTGTGAGGCTGTTCATAGATCAAGAACAGGTTTGGTGTATTCCATAAATCCAGTACACCAACAATCCGAGACACTGAGGTGCTGGAAAATGCTGGAAGACACTTCTGTTTTGTCTAGTTTGGAATGAAGTGTCCAAAGCTGATATAATTTTCCATGTGAAGAAGTAGGAATAATGTAATCACAGAAGTTCCTCAGGTAGTGCTGCACCTTAATACTTCCTATTTAGAAAATATAAATCTACATAGTAAGCCACATCTCCTGAGGCCAGTTTATCAGAAGTATCAGTACTGCTTGAAGAAAATGAAATGAAAGGCATATTCAGTCAAGTCTGAACATTCAGTTCTGTTATTTATCCTGGAGAACCTGAAAAATTTCGTCATTAGAAGCAAGGCCTCAAGGCACCTTGGAGATCATTGAGAGAATGTGAGGATCTGCT
The DNA here is from genome assembly GCA_013398225.1 of Steatornis caripensis. Taxonomy (NCBI): domain Eukaryota; kingdom Metazoa; phylum Chordata; class Aves; order Caprimulgiformes; family Steatornithidae; genus Steatornis; species Steatornis caripensis. Next base: position 90,182 of record VZSC01010765.1, read on the forward strand.
ATCACTTTATTTTTAGTTTTCATTTGGGTTGATTTCTTTTTTCCATAAAAAATCAGATCAAATACCAAAGAAAAAGAAGCATGAAGATTCTAATCTTGATGCAGGTCAGACTTGTCAGACTGAAAAGTAATAAGTAATATGTATCCTCATTATTATTTTAGAATTAGATTTTCTCAAAATTTTCCCATTACTGTCTGCATGGCTGCTAGACACACTGCTTGGACAAAAATAGTATTTATTCTTTGATGTATTCAGCATCTTAAGGGTCTTTTCCAACCTAAATGATTCTATGATTCTGTATGGGGGTGTTGGAACTACATGATTTGTAAGGTTCCTTCCAACCCAAACCATTCTATTATTCTATATGTATCTTAAGAGCATAAACACATTTTGTTTTCATACAAACTCCCAAACAAGTAACAGTTTGTTAGAAGCTAAAATCTATGATCATCTTTTAATTCAGTAAACACGTATTTAAAAGAGTTGGCTGCCAACCAGTGACTTAGGCACTGGTGATGTAATGTTTAAACTAATTAAGATCAATCCAGGTGCCCTGAATAGGTGTGTACCCTGGATTATTTGCCCTTAAATTACTACAAATACCAGACTGATGGACAATTCTTTCATTTAAGTTTTGTGCATGTGTTTCTCTTGATAAATTTTTGTAAACTGTTGTTTATTTTAAATTTAGTAAATAAACAATTCTTTTTGCTTTCACCTTGCCATTAGTGTTTGTTAAAGGTGACTGTAATTTGTCTACCCAATATTGGGGGTTAACTCTATTTCTGTGGGTATGACAGTCCTTTACAAGACAAATAGAGACAAAAGAGACAAGTACCTTTATAAGCAAATGCAAAATTCCTGATTTTTAAACGGAAATTAAGATGTGTGGAGTAAAATTTGGAACAACTTGTAATCCTCAAAAAATTGCAAGTACTTTCATGACAGAGATCAGTTTTGTATAAATAAATGGATGTCTATGCTGAGGAGCTATGTGTCTGTTTTTATGATGTTCATAAAATTATAGCTTGTAACGTTTCTGCAGAAGTATTAACTATTAAAATAAATAAAACTATTAAAAATGTAGCGTCTATTATCCTTTGATTATAGAAATATTCTTTTTTAATTTTAATAAATATTATTTGATGACCAACAAACTGAAGAGAGACTAATCATTCATTTTCAGTTAGCATTATCTGGCATCTTATCTCAACAACTACCACTACAATCAGCTTCTAAGAGGTCTCATAGGCTAGAAAATGTGTTAATCACATCCAGAAACTAAATAAAGTGCTTCATATTGGAAGATGAACAGGCAAATCTCATTGTAGGTGAATATTGTTAATAGTTTTTTAAGCCAGTCCACTCCTGCAGCACAAAACAATTGAATATGGCAGAGCTGGAAAAAGTATGTAAGAATGTTGGACTGTGGTTTAGAGTACAAAGGTTGCACTTTAATTCAACAGATGGCTGGTCAAAAGGTCTGAACCTTACTTGTAAAGACAGTGTTGTTACTTTTAAATAGAATTTATGACAAACTCAGAATCTCTACAACTGTTCATTAACCACTAGGCACTGAGGTGTAATTTCCATATAAAGACCTATCATCACATCTGTCCCCTCATCTGCTCTATATATGAGTCATTGGTTTTTCAAATTTATGAAATGAAGGAAATGCATTAATGTTCTGCAGTCAGACAAAAAGTAAATGTTAAAACCCATTAAAAATTATCTCAAGTACTTTGACTGGTATATTCCCGTTATTTACAGATTATTTAAGTGAAGCTGCTGCAAGACACTCATCAAACTTCTGCCAGCTAAAACCCAATTGTTATGTCAATGGAAAGTGGTGAAATTTCCATGAGGGATGAAGACAGTTTAGAAGCAGACTTGCAATGAATACTCAATACATGTGAGTGACAAATGAAAAGAAATATCTTCTGTTTTGGATATTCTGTGGATAATAGCATCCCAGAATCAAAGTCACATTTAATCAATTAGCACTGATTTTGTCCACAACTTAATAAGAATAGTATCTCCTAGAGATTTATCTACTGAAAATACCACTACAAAACCATTATTAAAGTCTAAGATTCAGCAACCACTAGAAAAATAGATTTTAAATCAACATCAATAAAAGAGATATCTTGCATTATGTATATAAATAAAAACTTATTTATTCTAAGGTTTGACATAATGACTATATATAGTTTAATAATATAATATTTTAATTTTTTGAGGATTAAATTTGCAGCCAAATCTATTTAAAAAGATTTGCAAATACAATTTCTAAATTAATGGGTAAACTGAGTAGAATTTAAAGAATGCATCAGTGTAATTCGTAAAAAGTTTAGTCAAATCTT
>VZSC01010765.1:92695-116837 GCA_013398225.1 Steatornis caripensis
ATTTTAGTCAAATCTTGTGCCATATCAAATTGATCGTCCTTCCAAATTATGTGTTTGAAACTACCCTACTTTAAATAGATATTTCTAATACAGTCCTAGTGGTACAGCATGTAATGAAAATAAATAAATAAATGAAAAACATGCAATAAAAATATTTAAAAGTGCATTTTTGTTCTTGCTTTTTCCCAAAGCTTAGGATTTTTAACCTAGTTACTTCATCAAAATCTGTATCCACTGGCTGTTTGTGTGTTGTAGAGTAGGAAATGGACTTAAAAACTTGATAATCTTTTTTGACTCAGAAATGCTTGAGATCAGTTGAAGTAAATATTTCACAGCCTTTGTGATATATAAATTAGGATAGTTTTAATGAACCTTTTTTAATAAATTGAAGATATTTATGTAATTTTTTAAAATTATTGATATTAAAAAAGTAAAACTATATTATGCACATAATTTGGGTCATCTGTAGTCAAATATGTTTCTAATCTAAAATGTGTCTTTTATATCTTTCATCTATCTAAAATCTGATATAAAATAACTAATCTAGTCCCTAGGTAATATCTATCTAATATGGATAAGGTTGTGCATATTTGTATACTACTAAATAGAGGGCAAAGTAAAAATAGTTTAAATTTAGCTATCATGCCTATCATACTGTGCAACATTCATATAATGAATTGATACTATTTTCCAATACTTAGATTTTTAATGATAGAAAACCTGTATGCACATGGCAAATCCCATGTACATTTGAGAAATAGACACCATTAGATGCTGCTCAATATTTTTTTTTTGGTGGGGGAGAATGAAATATTATGCTATGCCCAAAGACTAAAATGTTTTTCTAGTCTATGCCTCGGAACCTCAAAAGCACAGTACTTTTTCTGAATGTGGAGTTTTATCTACTCACTACAGAGAAGATAAAATATGCTGGGTTATTGTGCACTGGGGAAACTGTCAGCTACAGACTTCAAGATGTGAAATCATAATGGATGCATTGTATAAATTGCCATGTGGCGATTAAGGATCAAGCCTTTGTAACGCGATCTTTCATAGTTTCCTTATATCACAAGTTATTTAATGGACAGGAACCAAAGGTTGGGTGTTCTGTTTTCCTCTTTTGAGGGGCAATTAAGGAATGAATCTAGTTAATGTGTACTGATGAAAAGTTGGCTTACACCGAAAACGCAGATTTTCTTTCCTTAAAATGATCCTCAAACTTATTTTAGTATCATGTTTTCTTCTTTATGCACAAAATGTTAAACAAGCCATTTCTGCCAATAACTTCAGCAAATTCTTTGACTTGACTAATGAATCAAACACATCTTACTGTATTGATAAGTTGGGAGCATTGAGAGGAAATGAAAATGTAGGTGATGTTTGGCTGGGGATTCTTATAGATCCTAACAGGGTTTCTGTAGAGCTCAGTATCTGTCATGTCAGATACATGTATATAAAATATTTTAATGTTTTGTCAGACTAGCTAGGAAAAATATAAACATTTGTAACAAACAAAAGTGTTCAAAAATTGAATCTAATCAACTTAGCTTATGTATCTATTTCAGGGAATGTTGAACTCTCTTTCCAGATTACATTGGTTGCAGTGACTTGAGCTCCATTGACTATACCTCATTACAGGAGAAACCTGCATTTCTATCTGTCACCAACTGTTGTCTATTCCCATCTTACTCCGTTCTGGTGGTGTTAATAAGGAGATGAAAGGAATATAACTCTGTTGCAAACTTACAGCAAAGTATATTTCCTTTTGGCATACCTATCCTGACAGCTTGAATCTGTGGTAAGCAGAGACCTGAGACTCTACAAATTTACCCAAACAATTGGGTGGAAAAGGAAGCTATTGAGTGCAGTTATTCTTACTTCCTATATAGACGAGTAGACAAAATCATAACCTAGTCTATTGTGAATTACTATAAAGGCGTGATGTTCTGCTTTTGTCTACAGTATATTACTGTATTAAATTGCTACAATAATGATATTTACTTTGAAGCAACATGAAACAGATTCTTCAGCTTTATGTAATGAAAGCATTCCATATCTATAGGAAAGGCATAATTTATGGCTATTTTGTTTAATTTCTATCATTTCCATAATATATATAAAGTATAAGAGGGAAAGCACCAGAAGTACTTTTGTACAGGATATCCAGCATGCAAAGCAGTAATGATCAGCTATTTTGTTTAATTTCTATCATTTCCATAATATATATAAAGTATAAGAGGGAAAGCACCAGAAGTACTTTTGTACAGGATATCCAGCATGCAAAGCAGTAATGATCAGCTATTTTGTTTAATTTCTATCATTTCCATAATATATATAAAGTATAAGAGGGAAAGCACCAGAAGTACTTTTGTACAGGATATCCAGCATGCAAAGCAGTAATGATCAGCTATTTTGTTTAATTTCTATCATTTCCATAATATATATAAAGTATAAGAGGGAAAGCACCAGAAGTACTTTTGTACAGGATATCCAGCATGCAAAGCAGTAATGATCAGCTATTTTGTTTAATTTCTATCATTTCCATAATATATATAAAGTATAAGAGGGAAAGCACCAGAAGTACTTTTGTACAGGATATCCAGCATGCAAAGCAGTAATGATCAGCTATTTTGTTTAATTTCTATCATTTCCATAATATATATAAAGTATAAGAGGGAAAGCACCAGAAGTACTTTTGTACAGGATATCCAGCATGCAAAGCAGTAATGATCAGCTATTTTGTTTAATTTCTATCATTTCCATAATATATATAAAGTATAAGAGGGAAAGCACCAGAAGTACTTTTGTACAGGATATCCAGCATGCAAAGCAGTAATGATCAGCTATTAAAAAAAAAGAGTTAAAAAAGAGATTTTGCTCTTGGAAAGTCATCATTTAGTTTTTGACCTTGGAAAATTATCATTTAGAACACAAAGTATAGGAAAATAAGTTACTTCCCAAATAATCTGTTTTGTTGGAAATCCTGTTCTGAATAATTTTGGTTCTATGTACTCAATCCCCAAATTAACCTTGAGCTAAGTAGTTTCTATTTATTGCAGCCCTATTTTGGAAATAGAGAATTTTAATTCATCAAAAATACACAAAAACCTCTTTGATAATTTATTTGCTATAAGAGGACCACTTGATATTGCTAGATTTTAAACCTACAGAAATACTTCAAATGAGCAGGTTTAAGTACCAAAGAAAAGCACTGAGCTTCATGTTTCAATTGTAAGAAGTAGTTGACATAGACTGGGAGTTACTGAAACCAAACATTAGTATTAAACCAAAACCCAGGATATAAATCCTTCATACTTTGGCTAGACTGCTAGTAGTCAAGCTGAACTCAGTGCAGGTATCTGTGGGTGAAATACTGTGTTCTTTCGCAGAATCACACAGAATCACAGAATGGTAGGGGTTGGAAGGGACCTCTAGAGATCATCTAGTCCAACCCCCTTGCTAAAGCAGGTTAGCCTAGAGCAGGTTGTACAGGAATGCATCCAGGCGGGTTTTGAATATCTCCAGAGAAGGAGACTCCACAACCTCTCTGGGCAGCCTGTTCCAGTGCTCTGTCACCCTCACAGTAAAGAAGTTCCTCCTCATGTTCAGGTGGAACTTCCTGTGTTCCAGTTTGTGCCCATTGCCCCTTGTCCTGTCACTGGGCACCACTGTAAAGGAGTCTGGCCCCATCCTCTTGACACTCACCCTTTAGATATTTGTAAGCATTGGTCAGATCTCCTCTCAGCCTTCTCTTCTCCAGGTTGAACAGACCCAGGCCTCTCAGCCTTTCCTCAAAAGAGAGATGATCCATTCCCTTCATCACCTTTGTTGCCCTCCACTGGACTCTCTCCAGTAGTTCCCTGTCTCTTTCGAACTGGGTGGCCCAGAACTGGACACAGTACTCCAGATGCGGCCTCAGCAGGGCAGAGTAGAGGGTGAAGATCATCTCCCTCGACCTGCTGGCCACACTCTTCTTAATGCACCCTAGGATACCATTGGCCTTCCTGGCGACAAGGATGCATTGCTGGCTCATGGTGAGCCTGTTATCCAGCAGCACTCCCAGGTCCTTCTCAGCAGAGCTGCTCTCCCGCAGGTCAACCCCCAACCTGTAGTGGTGCATGGGGTTATAAAGACCTGTTAACCGTAAGACTGCCCCTGATAAAAGTGCCTAATAGAAATGCAAATCTCCTTGATAGAAATGCAAATATATATATATATATATATATATTTGAAAATAATCACAACTGATCTTTCTGATTTTAGTTTTGACCATGTTATTGACTATTTGAAGAGCATAATTCTTATAAAATGGCAGTGTCTCCTCAAAGGAAAACCTACTAAACACTCACACTGCTGCATATATGTAGGAAAAAGGTCACAGTCTCGCAGAATGGCTAAGGTTGGAAGGAATCTCTAGAGGTCATCTGGTTCAAGCTCTCTGCTCAAGCAGAGTCACCTAGAGCCAGTTGCCCATGACTGTCCAGACAGCTTTTGAGTATCTCCAAGGAGAGAGACTCCACAACCTCCCTGGGCAACCTGTTCAGTGCTGAGTTACCCTCACAGTAAAAAAGAGTTTTCTGATGTTCAGATGGATCCTCCCATGTTTCAGTTTTTGCGCATTTCCTTTTGTCCTGCCACTAGGCTCCACTGAAAAAACTCCATCCTTTTTTCACCCTCCCTTCAGATATTTGTTGGCATTGATGAGATGTCCCCTGAACCTTCTCTTCTCCAGGCTCAACAAGTCCCAGCTCTCTAATTTAGTAGAGGAGATGGTCCAGTCCCTTAGTCATCTTAGCAGCCTTCCACTGGAATTTCTCCAGTAGTTCCACATCTCTCTTGTACTGGACACAATACTCCCAGTGTGGTCTTGCCAGCGCTGAGTAGAGGGGAAAGAGCACATCTCTTGACACTGTTGGTGACAATCCTCCTAATGCAACCCAGGATACAACTAAACCTCTTCACCACAGTGTTACATTGCCCTGAGGTAAGTAGTCAAGACTGGCTGTGTACGTACTCATTTCACAGAAGTTTTCTCCTGGTCCCTCTCCGGTCCTGAAATAAAAGTATTCATTTGTCTGAGTTTTCAGATCAGAGAGTTTGAAATAATCCTTGGGCTACATGAGAAACCATGAGAGTATCAGCAGTGTATGGATGAGGGTATGTCTCCATGACTTTGGGGTTTGCAGAAGAGTATGTTGTCATGTTTCAGAGTGAAAAGCCTGCTGGGGCAGTGCCGTGAAATGCAAGAGATGAGGGGGCCAGACCTGATGCAATCTCTCCTCACCACATGGTGGAAATAACCTCACTCGTGCAATCTCTCAGTGTGTGTCCGGGTGTTGAAATCTAGCTGGCACTGGGCGAGAACATGCCAGTAAGAACGCAAACGAAAACCAGTGTGTGTGAAAAGGGCTGCATGGCTTAAGACCATATCATAATCCCATTTTTTTCCATTGTAGCAATGCGTATTCAGACATTAATAATAGTAGCAATGCATATTCAGACATTAATAATATTACTCATTCAGATATTAATAACATTCATCTAACTGTAGAAATGCCTTTAAGAATATTTTTATGTTCACTCCTAACACTTTTTTTTGCATGCTTAGCTTTAAATTTTTGCTTTGATACCTATGATACTGAGTTGTATACCTAAAATCAAGGATGTGTATGAATGCCTCTCTAAGGAGGTGCTTTTCTAAATTTGGCTGTTATTTACATTGCAGTGGCAGTTCCCAAGCTCACTTGGGGTGCTTTGCAAGTGGAAGTGAATCCTTCTGCAAAACAAGGATAAGAAGATAAAAGGCTGATGGCTTTCTAAGGGAAATAAATCAACAGCATTAGAGTGAGAACATAAGACTGGTATTTTCAAGGTTTCCATTGAAGGAGACTTTGGTTCTGGAAACATCTCATCTCAGCCAAGTAAAAGACAACTGTCTCAATCAGAGTGCTTTATGAAAGAGCACAGGGTCTGACAAATTGATTCAGCAAAAATCTTTGCTTTAGTCTCTGACCTCTTGTAGGATAAACTCTGCCCATCTCCACAAGTGCAAGAGAGGAGAAGCCTCCTGGGCAGGGAGGGCAGCTGCGGCTGGGCAGCTGGTGAGTGCTCCGGGGCACTGACAACACAGGTGTGTGAGCTGTGTGCTGATACATCTGCAAGCATCTTGGCATACGTCCTGCCCACTCACTGTTTACTGGAGTCCAGGAGTTTGCCTCTAGCTTACCTGGAAAATAGAAAACTTGAAACGTGGCATTCTACCTCTTGCTGTATAAGCATTAAAAGAAAAATAAAATCATCTCCCAATGATAAAAGATTATTAATTTCTTTAAAATAATTATTGTGAGATTAGACCATGGAATCAGGTTTGTAAAGAAAGTATTTTATTGTTATACTGGCCTATGTTTCTTTTTCAGCCCTACTCCTTATTAATAAAAATTAAAAGTCTAAGCTACATCCCTTAGAATGGTTCAGTGAAATATGTGACTCAGATCTAAAATTTAAAATGCCAAGCTACTACAGAAAGGTTTTCTAATTGATCAGAACTTCTGAATTATTCTACAGTCTGGCATTGCACAGTCCTGCAAATTGCGAGTTCCTATAAGCTGCCTTAAGCAGTCGATGTCAGTAAAAATTAAAACAAAAGAACAGGCATTTCATCAGTGCTTGATTCTATTCAGACAGTTTTCACATATTTTCATGGATGGCACAACTATTCATACATTTGAATTGATCATGGTAATGACTCTGTGAACTGACAATTGATACAAATGAGATTAAAAGGAACATTTAGTCTTCAGATGATAACTTCTTATTTAAAATTCTCTCCTAAATTAAATGGGACAATAACTGTCAGGAATTAATACTGAAAGGGACTAAATCTGTAGCTGCCATTATGTGTTAAAAATACCCTGCCATTGACATTTTCATGATAAACGTCAATTAAATCTACAATTCACATTAGCTTTGAGGAATGATGTGACATGTGTGTGGGCCACAGTATCAGGAAACACATCCCAGAAAAACATAATAAGATTCACAATGTGAATACACAATGAAATAAGATTTAAAATAAAATAATCTGAAATACAACAAAATGCAAGCTGTGGACACCAGTGCAGAGTTTTCTGCTGATCTCTAAACCTGCAAGTTGTGTCAGAGTAGATACAGTCTACCACACTCTGAAGACAATGTTCTCTTCTCTGACTTCTACTAAGTAGTCACACAGTCTTTGGGCAGCACACAGAAATCTGTGAGTTTGGATATTAATTGCATTGCCCAGGGAAATACATCAATATAATTTGTGAGAAATATGTTCTGAGCAAATAGTTGAATGTCATATGAGCATTTCTTGAGTTTTGGGTGTATAATACCATTCAATTAATTTTAATGATGAGCTTAATTATTAATTTAATGATTCTATGGTGCAGAATACAGAGTTTCACATGAGATATTATTTATTTCCAGCGGCATGTTTTTGCAGACATGTCCTCTGTAAAATTTACATTGTGATTTACTGAGGTCTTTAATCCAGCTACTGAAAGAAGAGGACTAGCCCTCTTCTTAAATGCGGGTGCTCATTCTTTCTTTTTCCTCCAGTCATTAGTGTTGAGATTAGTATCCATGTAGCTGGACAGCAAACCAGGCCAGGAACAGATCTAAGCTAAAACTATCCCAGCAAAAAAGGGGGTTAAAAAAGGTTAATTTAACTCAGTCCAGTTTGTTGCATGGCTCCAGAAGTGCTTTTGCTAGCTTAAGGGAGAGGGAGCAAGGGACTGCTGAGGAATGAAGAGTGAGGGTAAGGTTAGAAACTACACAAGTTTCTGCAAACTTGAAGTGTTCACAGAGCCATAGTGTTTGCCTTGGTAATCTGTTCTGAGTCCATCACTGCTATGCAGTTTCAGAACAAAAAACGCTTTTAAAACTGCAGATTTTAATTAGAAAATTCCTAGAGGGAAATACAGCACAGAATGAATCACATTGTGACAATGATGTTTTGTCTACTATTGTGTGTAGTTTTTTATCCAACTGTGTTAGCTTACATTAGCTAACGACATGTTCCTGTCCTTAAAAGAAATAATCATGTGCAAATCGTCTGAGGAAAAAAGGCAGTCATCAGTAAAAGGAAATTTATTTCTCTTAATGGAAAGTATTACTGTTTTATGATAACAGCTATACCATTTAGCTCATTAGATATAATATAACCTTTAGAAATAAAATAGTGGCATTCTTTTTGACATAGACTGTTCACACATAATTTAAAACATAAATGACTGGGTAATACTGAAAGATGAATCAAAGACGAAATACTGTTCCTACTATTTAAGGCTGTATTCATGCTGCAGGGGGAGACTGAGCATTTTTTTCTCCAATGAAATAAAAGTGCATTTTTAAAAGCAGGAAAAAAGCACCTGGGTCTGGGAGAGATCTCTTTGATCCTGAACTCCCAATGCCTTTTTACAGCAGGCAGCATCATCATATAATCCTATCTGAAAAGATACCGGGTTCCTGCCTCAGCTTCCTGCTTTCCTGCTTGAAAGCCTTTACCAGAATCTCACTCCTTTAATAGTCAAAAACTTCAAATTTTACAACTCAAGTTAATTCATGTGACCAATTAACTTACATGACTAGACAATCCACATTTGTTTGTCAGTCTGGATTACCTTGGATCTTGGAAATCTCATTTTGTCACCTCCAAGACATATTCTTAATAAAGAAAGGTAGTGCAACATGCCATGATAGCATTAATTACTAATTCTAACTTTCAGAAACCAGGCTTGACAAACTGAAGTAACAGTCTAAAATGACTAAAGGTTCCCTTCCTTTCAAATAACTTGGTGGGATACCCAGGGAGTTCAGTGGAGAAAAGCATGAGTGGATTTTCTTTTTCTCCAGTGGAGGCATCTGCAGCTGGCTCTGACTGTAGACCTACTTCTCTCTTTGTTTTTTGTGTCTTTTGCATTGAAGTGGCAACGCAGCCGAGGTGCTGGTACTAAGATATCACAGAATCACTTTTGACTTTTGCTAATTTTTGAATCTGTAAGAATCAATTACCAGGGAGCATTCTCAAAGTCAGTAAATGAGTCCACATTGTTTTGGTGGGTGGTGAGAGTAGAGCCATAAGTTTATGAGCTACGATGTGCTACTTGCTCTTGGGGCCAGCCAATAGTCCATGGTCCGTTTTATTACCAACTATAAATAATTGTACCCAAAAGGACTTGGCTGTAAATTTTGCTTCTATCCCCAGACTCGTGAAACACCTCACATAGTTTTTGTTGTCTAGACCATACACACTAGTTCTCTTTATCTTGGTTTGATAGGAACTCACATGAGCTCATGCCAATGATGTATGTAATATTACACAGTTGCAATACCTGTCACAATGAGAATCAGTCGATGCAGTGGTGCGCTTAGTGGAAAATAAACATCTTTTTAACTATGACCTCATAGCTATATTTTCTCAAACAGTGCACAATAGTTAATCCATTCTGTGCTTGTGGAATGCCGTGTGGAGATGACAGTTTCTTTAGAAAAGTTACCCAAAAGAGCAGGATTTTTTGAAACAAACCTATAGTTAATTCAGTATTTTGTTAAATTTCCTAATGGCTTTTTAGATTGTTGGCTATTAGTCTCATAAATTATCTAGAATTATTTCTGTCACTTTACTGGATATAATATTCAAAATTCCGTAGTCTAAACATTTACAAAATCATATAAGAACTTTTGTTTATCAAGATGAAAGTTAAAATCTCCCTTTCTGTGTACACTCCTCACAAAAAGAGTACTGTTCTGATATTTGTGAAGAGCAAACAAAGTTGTGAATGTAATGCAAGGCCAATTGACATATAAAATTTATCCTGTATTTGCAAAATTATCTTTGAATAAAAAGTACATTGGTGGAAGACTTATTTACTTTTTGGGGGCAGCCATATTTTCATTTTCTTATTGAATGATCTTGTATTGGTGCTTCTATGTGAACAGTAATCTTGTAGAAACATACTATGTACAGCTACTAAAGCATTTCATCTAGGTTGAGGAGATTGTTAGAATTCTTTCCTCTAAGGACAAGCAGTGTTTTGTACATTCAAAATACTGCGAATATTGTGCTTTGAACTAGAATAAATGCTACTTGCTGTGCAAACAGCACTATCGTTGTGAGGTGAAAAATTCCTTTGTCTTCTATACTTATGTCAGAAGTGGAATTAACAGCAGTAATAGCAGCAGGCCTACTCATGATACTGAGAATTTGATTAAAATGTTGTGGCAGAAAATGAGTATGACACATAGCTGAGTTTAGTCAACTGATACTGACTCACTAATTCACACTTCAGCACTCTCCTTCACTTCTCAGATAGACATATTTAATTTCCAAGTGTTCTGTTCAATCAGAAAAATCAGAAATTCCCGAGTGAAAATGTTCCAGCAAAGATTTTGAGTTGTAGAATTCAGCAAGAAAAGAAAGAAGTGCCGAACTGCCCCTGTTACTCTTCTCCTTGTAAGACTTCAATTTATCTTTTTTTTTTTTTCTGTTTTAGATGCAGGAAAGCAGAAATGTCCTCCATTTGACTAGTATATGGAAAGTACATGAGCTGGATGTACGCTGACATTGGCTTGGCTTTCTGATTGCAGTCTGCAGCTAACTAAAGGGGAGTTACAAAAATGGTGGAGCGAAACTCTTCTTGGTAGTGGTGGTTGTAGATAGTGCAGTAGCCACAAGTAGTAGCTTGAAAGGTTCAGGATGCAGATTAGGAAAATGATCTTCACTATGAGGGTACTTCATCTTTGGAAAAGGTGTTTGAGAGAGGCAGGGAGTCTCCATCCTTGGGGCTTTCAAGACTTTGCTACATTAAAGCCATTACTGAACCAATCTAGTTGTGTCAATAGTCCTTCTCCAAGTAGGAGAAGCAGAGGTATCTTTGCTTGATTATGGTTCAAAGTAGGCCATTTGCAGAGATACTTTCCAACTAATGTTTCTGTGACTACAGAAAAGTTGAAATCCCATAGCACAACATGCTATACATAAAGGCTTTGTTTAGTCCTAACAAATGCACATCTTAGCCTTTCCAACTCAGTCCATCCAAAGGCAGATTTGGAAATTTCAGAAAGCACTGGTGTGGATAATACTTGAATTTTGCAGGTACATCTTTGTCCTTGATTACTGTTTGATCTAACCATGTTTAAATCAATTTTAGCAGATATGTTACCAAACATTTCAGGTGCTTCAGAGAGGTACACAGAGACGATCATTTATGATATCAAGAAGAGAATGGATGGATATTAATTTCCACCTAATCTTAGACTTGCAAGAGTTAAACTTTCACATTTAAGACAGCTAGAGCCATATGTTTATCAGTCAAAAGAAAAGAGCAACTTGCGAGGGTATGCTGGCTTTCCTAATATAGTTGTCCAAGATAGAGCACATGAATCACCTTCTGAAAATGCTGATTTCTCTTCATTATGGAGTTTCCAAGATGACTCAGACATAAAGCTTTTAAATGCTTAAAGTAGGGCACACAAACGCAGGGCTTGACACTGTGTGACTGAAAGATTTTTTTAAAATACAACAAAGCGTTAGAGGAAATTAAGTAAGCTTACAGCTTAGTATTCTAATTCAAACCGTCATAACCTCAATATTATGTTTTGAGATATCTGATGCCAATGCATTACTTTTAAACACATCAGAAAGAGACTTTAAATTATTACTATGTTTGGAGGTACAAACACTTCAAATAATTTCAGCTGCTTTGATCCTGATTTTTTTTTCTTCCTATGACGTATATAGCCAAAATTCTAAAGGAAAAATAGAAGGGGAAAACTTAATGGCTTAAACTGACATTATACTATGTTAGCATATTGTATAATAATAGCAACAGTGAAAAAGAGTAATGCTGACAAAAACTTTGTTTTGTAATAAAGCATCTTGCACGTTTCTTTGGATAAATCAAAGTTAAACTTTCCCTTGATCAATTATTCAAAACATTTCATGAAAGGAAGAATTCTTTACATGTTCTCATTCAAGTATAGCGTAAGTAACTCTGATCTTCATAGAGATTTGGTGACTTGGTCAGAGGTATGGCAATGCATTTTGATTTTCACTGATGTCAACATAAGCAGTTTAGTCCTAAAATTTTCACTGTTGTTACACACATCAGACCTCTGAGATACAAAAGATGACATGATAATATCTAGGCTGAAGCATACATCATGGAGGCAATGTTGAGTTATATGAGACAATGAGCATTTGATCTTCATGAAGACAATAACTTGACAGGTCAAGAACTGTGAAAATGAGAGTCACCCGGCTGTTTATGCTGTGCTCTAATAAACCCATTCAGTGCACTGGAATCAATCCCTCTCTTTAAATCATCGACCTGCATCTTAGTACTCAAGTGATGCACATCTATAATACAACTATAGAATAGCCAATCTTAGTTTAGCTATTTTCACCTTACAAGTGAAAAACAAGTTAATTAGTATCTGCTGATTCCTGTGGAGTTAAGTTTGCTATGGCAGTGAGGTTATAACTGAAATTGAAATAAGTTTCTATGTATTCTTGCTTGGTCAGTACTGAAATGACTTCTTAAAATTCTACAGGGTCCGACTCTGGTAGTTATTTTATTGTGTCTATTTTACCAATCTATTGGAAGTTATTATTCTATTATGTCTGTTATGTCTATTCTACTACGTCTATAATACCAATCTACTGGACGTTTTCAGAGGTCTTCAGGGTTGTAAATCCAAACCTGAAGTGAAGAATATATAGGCCTTGCTGTCTAATGAAATCTGTTTTCAGACTGTGAGTACAGGTTTTAGTTCCATTAAGAAAATTTTAATCTAGATCTCAGGGTGTTGTACTGGCAAATCTCGTATGTGTTAGATAGACATTTGGCATATATATGCAAGTGTTGCAAAGTAGGCAGCCGACAGAATAAAAACACCAGAAGGCGGCAGTTTGTTTTGATTTGCAGTATCTCAGCCGTCTGGGGAGTGAGGTAATACTAATAGAAGAAATACAACTAAGGCTATTTAAAGAATCTTACAGCAACTAGTGCAAAAGTATAAACCTGGGAGGCACAGCTATTACTATTTATTGATTCCTTACAGAAAGATTTACTTGCAGTGCTTCTGAATTGAACTACTGATTAATATAAAATGCCTTGGTCACATTTGCTGAACACTTTCTCATTTCCTTTTGAACAGTTTGACTCTCACAGTTTTGGCTTCTGGGTCCATAATCACAGATTTGAGGACAATGCATTTATTGTTATGTGGATTATGTTATGTCATTGTTGTTGTGGTATGTATGTAAATTAGTGAATTAATATTAATTAGTGTTATTTTTGTATGCAGAACTCTATCTAGGTGAGCAGCTCATTCTAAGAGGGACAGTAGGGGATGCTCATAAGCAAAAGATAAATCCCAGTGGAGTTACAGTGCCATAAAAAAAGCAAGAAGCAGATCTTTATCTACTAAATCATTCAGGAACATAACGTAAATTTTTTGATAAAAAGAGAAAAAGGTAAGAGTAGGAAAGAGAGCAAAAAAGAAAGAGCAGCAAAATAAAAATAGACTTAATGTGTCTGATCTGTTTGTAATAAAGACTTTTGTTGAAGTCCAGGAGATTCTGAGGTGAGGTCAGCACTGCACTGTACCGAGCAGTGCATAAGAGTACTCAAAAGTGTAGGCCAGTCTGGAAACCTCTGTGATTATGCCCTTGGTCAGAACAGCACATTAAGACCTTCGAAGATACAGGGTGGAATTAAATAACAGGAAAGCTAGACAGAAGGCTAGGAACCTAAAAGAAATGGCAACTGACTAAACTGCGCTCTTCAGAAAGGGAACGTTGCACAGAACAAAACAGGCCTAGTAGCCTTTTTAAAAGGTGAAATAACCTGTACATCTAAAGGATAGAACAGGTGAGGCACAAGAAAGTGAATTTCACCCCAAAACCCCCAAACCTTTTTTTTTTTTTTTCCACAAGAAGGAGACTATTTCTGAACATTTTCTTATAAAAGAAAGGAAGAAGCCAAGGCCTGCTGCGAGAAATAGATTTAATATGGCTGTATGAACAAAAGCTATCTCACTCCCCATGGGGGAAAAAAGTGACCAAGGACCATACCTTCCTAAATAAAGAAAACAGGGTTAGTATATCAACAATTCAATAATACAAACACAGAATTCAATAGAAATTCCATAATTTTTTTCGTTCTCTATGTTGCCCAAATAAAAAGCTGACATATGCCTTAACTGCAGCCCTTGTTAGTGTATATATCTGCTCTTGTTATTAGATGTAGCTATATACACAGATGAGAAAGGTTAATGAACAGATTTTAGCAAGTGAGAACATTTTTCCTTCCTGCCTTGCAGCTAGCAGAAAGATTTCCTTTAGGAAACTTACTCAGCCTCTGAGTTTGTGGTTGTGGAGTTCCAATCTATTTTTGGTGATCTTACCATGTACCCTAAATTAAAAATATCAAGGATTTTCATTCAAAAATGCTTAGTGGATATTACTTGCAAGGACTATTTTTTTCTTGCCTTACTACTTAGTATTATTTTAGCAAATAACTGGTGCAAACAGGAGGGAAAAGGAGATGTGCCTTTTATGGCCTTTCTGGCTGATTGGTCTAAATGTGCTGTGTTAACTTTGTGAACGGACTGAACGAACGCAGATTGTCAAGTCAGTTAATATTTCCTGTTCCCACAGCTCTGACTTCCAGCCATGACAAACACTGTCACTGTATTGCCTGAGCTTTATCTTCACGTTTCTGATGAAAAAAGGTTGTGTATGTTGCTCTTGTTCACCTGCTATGCTATATGTCCCTGATAAGTGAGAGAAGTGGTGGTGGTGATAGAACACCCCTTGCATTTCTGTGATGGCATGCGAGTCTCGCTTCTAATTAAACACCTAAGTAAAACTGTAAGTTGCTGACTATCTGCACAGTGAAAGAGAAAGTAAAGAACCTGCTAACCTCCTGCTTGCATTCATCACAGGACTGTCTTGTCACACCGGCAACTCACACTGCTCTCAGAAAAAGACCTTGCTTTGGAGAAGTTCTGGATGACAGTTATTACTTTTTTAGAATTAGCTTAACTTGTAGGATTATCAAAGCTTCATTTCTTTAATAATATCGAAGGAAGCACTCTCCTAGAAGTTCTGGGAGATTTTGTGCCTTCTGGTATGATGATTAGTCTGTATTTTCTTGAATGTGAGTTGGTGTCCTGAAGGGACAGTTGTAGCATCAGCGTGTTCAAGGTAATTGTACCTTGTTGTCAGTATACAGCTCTGATAAGAACTTGAAATCAGAAATTTAATCATAAGTATTTGAAAACATGTTTGACCTGAAATATCTATGTCCTGAAAACACACATGAAAAAGAGTAAAATCAGAATGTAGAGAAGATTTTACTATGGTTTGTATTTACACTAATGCTTGTGTTACTGTTTTATGTCAATCTACTTTTGTGTTAAAAAGACTATTTATCCTTCTTGAAAGAGGTAATTTAATTTTATCTAACAATTTTCCTTCTTGGAGAGAAGCTTTGTAAGGGTTCCCTTTGATAAAACTAATAATCAACCCAGAGTGAAACTCAAGAATCATGTTTAAAAAAGACAGGTTGGGCACTAAATAGAGAAAATAATAGACTATAGATTTCACAGTTAAAGGATCATCTCTTTAATTAGGAAGACTTAGCACTGTTAGATAATGGGTTGCAAAGAGAAAGTGAACAAACCACATATTACTCAGAAGTAGCCTATAAGTCCGTACAGCCAAGCTGTTTGGCTGATTAATTTCTTCCACAGCACTCAGTGTTACACTGAGCAACTAACAGACTTCCTGCAAACTACAAGCTTTGTTGGAAACTTGTTTTAGTACTGTTCTACATTTTTACTTTTGTATTACTTTTCAGATATCCTTTAAAAATTGCCCGTATAGCGTGTGCACTCTAATTGTCACCAGAAATGTGAGGGTAGTTCAATTGTTCACTTTCTGAACTGCCACTGGGCTACTGTAATTACAAATTACTCTGTGTTTCAGTACCATCAGATTTATTTAGCACCCAGAGGAAAATGTAAATACTTTAAGTCTGTATGTAAGCAAGATGTTAAAACAAAAAATAATTCTACTGTTTTGTATAGATGCATCAATAAATGGAAAAAGAATTTTTTGTTTGTAATGATTCAATCTTTTTCAGACAGTCAGTGTTGGAATGCAGTTATGTCACCAAAAAAACCCTATTGTGCCTGAGATTGTAAGTTTGGCTCATTTCAGTATAGCCACACTGTGTCATTTATAAGACTAAAAGGGGCAGTACCTTGTGAAACCTGTGTGACTAAACACAAACTTTGCATACCCCTTAAGTGAATATTTGAATATTTCTGTGAAAACAGATTTGGTGTAATCATTTCTGTCATCCAAATGCTGGATGAAAATAAAACAGACAAGCCCAAGACTACCATTACATCCAAATTTGCATTAGTTTTGAATGAATATTCTTGCTACATATTCTCTGTGCTTCAGACATTAATCTCATCAGCACATGCAACAGCTGTTCACATGGGAATTGATTCCAGTCACAGGTGGTGTGCAGCACGTGTATGCTCCATTGTGCTCATTTATTTTGGCATATTGACCCTTATGCCTGCAATAGCTGTCTTTTCTGTTGTTTAAATACCTTAAATACTACACACCATTGTGGCTTAATAATTGCCATTGACACACAACTAATTCAGTTTCCCAGTCCTCTTCAGCTACTCCTCTGGCACATTTCCTGTGTTAAACATGGTGCTCTTTGACAGTCATGGCTCAAGTGCAACTGTTGTGACAGCTAATTTACAATTTAGATGCTGCAGGAGAAGTAACTCAAGACTTTTTAAAAAATCTGTGAAACACAATGATTTTTTTGCTTGTTGTGTAGTGTAGCTTTTCCATGAGATGACGCTGTATCTGGTTTTGTTTCTTTATCAAGATTTAAAAAAAAGAAAAACCGAAGTGTCTCTGTAACAGGTTTTCAATATGACGTGGACAGACACTAATGATGTGACGTGGTGATAAGTAAGGAAACTTGCATTTTCAGAGTAAAATTGGGATTCTCGAAGCCCTTCTGTATTGTTCTGGTGTAGCTGTAAGAGACTCAAAAACTGGTGAGATAGATACACCAATCTGCATATGAAGAAGTATACTGCTCTTTCTGCATAATTCTACACAGCTCTCTACCACATGTTCAGAAGGAGAGACTGGTGAAAGGCTGCTATTTTCCAGTCCTGAGTAACAATATAGATAGGTAGCACATCTACAAGAGAAAGAGAATATGTTACTTGAGGGAAAGTGACAAATTTCACAATCTCTGTTAGAATAAAAAGAAACTTTGGAAAAAAATGTGCTATGGTTAATGTGCATGAGTGTGTATGTGTATATAATGTGTATGAGTAAATGTAGCTTCACATCTCCTCTCAAAAAAAACAAAGCCTGAAAAAAAAATAACACACCAAACAAACAAAAAATTAGGTCAACGTAATTTTGGAATTAGGGAGCAAAACTGTAAATCTACTTTAATTGCATGATATAGCATTTAAATGCCACAGCCACAGAACACAGCCATACGGAAGGGGAAGGCAAGTGTGCTTGGGATGCTGGGTCTGTGTGTATTGTTATTAGGAAGTGGAGTCATTCTCAAACACTGTGTACATCAAGCTGTACTGTACATTATTTATTTATTACTAACTTTGGAGATAACTAAGTAAGTGAACAATCTTGCATCTCTGATCTCATAAAGGGAGATACTTTTACAGGGACCACTAAGCTTAAAAGACTAGAAAGGCACACTCAATATATGGTGAATGATGATCACTGAGGGGAAGCATGAAGAGGGTAGGACATTTATACTCTTCTGGCACCATTAATTTTAATTTGAAGCTTGGTTCTGAAAGGCAAATTCAAATGAGCACACAGGACTGCAAAAAGTTCCTTTGGAGCCTGAACCTACTTAGAACAATAAAGAAGGATGAAATGTTGAACATTAAATGATTTGGAGATTCGAGGTGATATAACCCCCTGCCATTCAGCTGTATCGTGGTCTGCCCTTTCCATTAAGTGCTTGGGAACACCATTGCTTGACAAGGTGCTTTAGAAGAAATGAAAGATATTCTGTGCCCTATGAGCAGGGAACTCTGGGGCCAGGAATGTCGCCAATGTTTTTTAGAAGCATTGCATGAGAGTATACGAGTGTATTATTGTATGAATTCAATTACTGGACTTTTCTGGGTGTAGCCCCTAAAGGCGATGAAGTTGTGCCTATGCGTTCCTAATCAGTTGCTTTCTGTCTTCAGTGCTCGCTTGTTGCACATTTTTTGCATGGACAGGAACAAAATGTTTGCAGGAAAAAGGGAGTAGGACAAGGGAAAAACTATGTCTGTAGAATGGCACCTAGATGTTCAATTGAGTGAAATGGTCAGTTAACAGCTTCTGTGGACAGTATGGATCCAACAACTTATTCAGACATGTAATAATCCATGTGGATAAGTTCATGTATCTGGACATTACCAGATGCATTACCTCAACTGTTAACATATGACACTAAGGTAATTTATATACCAGCACTTTTATAACAAGAACTTAGACTTCTAGCATTTAATTTTCCTGCCTTGTGAAAGAAGAAAGATGAATCTCAACAGTTTTGACTGATGAGTCAAATAACTGTAATGAATCAAAGTATATTTCTAGCTGCCAGATACAATGTGCTAACCATAAGGTTACTGACCAAAAGTATTTTGGTAAAATACCAGCAAATGAAGGAACTCTTTTCACTTTTCGCCTAATATGTTTATATTCGTGCTATTCTTAGCATCTTGACTTGTTCTTCTGCGTGTACATAGATGGTTTTTGATTAGCCGTTAATTCAAGAGGAGGCATCTCACTTCCCACTTAGCTCACTGGGAACTGCCAGCTAAACAATTTTCAATTTTGAACAATGTTTTGTAATGAAATTCATCTGAGTTTGTAATAGATGAGAATAAAATATCCACAAAGATAAGCGCATATTTAATGTGACATTGTTTTTAGTGTTTAATTTCTCCAGAAAAAGGAAGTAATTTGATTTTATATCAAAGTGAATGTACTTTTTCTGGGTTTATTGATTAATTTTGTTTGGTGTCTGAACCAAATGATTAGTTATTAATATATCGCTGCTTCAGCTGTGTTTAAATTTCATATTGCGTTGTACAGTGTAAAGAGAGAACAGTGTCCTGAGCCATTCAAAATGTTGTCGCTATTGCCTTTAGAGTAGATCTGAGGCAGTTGTGTAAATGAATAGCCAATTCTGACCAATAAATACATCTTTGTTGATACACAGCTGTTGATAGTGTAAATAATCCACATAACAGAAACACCAGTCATTGCAAGTTTTTCTTTGCTTACTAGAAGTAGCTACCAAATAGTCTGATAGGTGAAATGCTGTTATGATTGAGAGACTTTTCCTTATAAATTCTGTACAAATAAAATGGATCCATCTTTATCATTGTAAGTAGATCCTAACCCCTGTCCTTCTCCCTCAAAAGTCCCAACCCTTCTCATGAGGCTTCATATTCTGGTCAAAAAGGCAGAGTGGAAAAATAGAAGCATCTAATGAGGTACATAAGGTGTAAGGGTGTAACGCATGGGTACAAGTGTTCATTATGAGACTTGTGAGAAAGGCACTTGGACACTCTAAGGTTGGGTTGTGTGTCCACGGAGAAGTGATGGCAGCTGGGACTGCAGGGCAGCCTCTGTGAGGAGAGGCTGGGGCTGCCCCGTGCCAGACACAGCCGGTTCCAGCTGGCTCCAACCAACGCCCGCAGGGCACAGCTGAGCCGCTCGGTCAAGGTCGTGTCCCCTCCCCATGGTAACAAATTTTAAAAAGGGAAGAAAATGCCTGACAGAGGAGGAGGGAGCAAAAAGGAGTGAGAAACAACAGAGGAAACCCCAGGTTCAGAGTAGGAGGATGGGAGGAAGTGCTCCAGGCATCGGATCAGATTCCCCGCAGCCTCTGAAAGAAACCACACAGAGCTGAGGGAAAGTGTGAGGAGAGATGAACAGCAGAGGGAAATCTCTACATACTGACCATCAACCCCATCCCCAACCTCCTGGTGCTGCTCGGGGTGGGGAGAGGAGTCAGGAGTGAAGTTAGATCAAAGGGGGGAGGAAAGATGGTCGTTTAATATTTCTCTTTTTGTTTCTCATTACCTGAATTAGTAATTGCATTTTAATTTTAACTGGCTATAAAGAAATTTTCCCAAGCTCAGTCTTTTTTTTCCTGTGACAGTAATTGGTAAGTGATTTCCCTGTCTTTGCCTCAACCCATGAACTTTCTTGCTCCTGCTCTTCGTATTTTCCCTCCATCCTGCTAGGAAAAGAATGAGTGAGCGTCTGTGCGGACGTTTAGCTGATAGACAAGGCTAACTCTCCACAACAATATTCTCTAAAATACCATTTAATAGAGCTAATACAAGATGGAAAAAAGGTGATAGATAATCTTACATACCTTCAGATGCTGGGAATACCAACTTGAGCAGCATCGGACAGGCCTCCCATCAGGGCATGGCATGCAGTGCAGATCCCATCCATGGAGAGGTTCACCAGCATTTAGAGCTCTAATAGGATTCTGTTAGAAGAAAACAGATATATTCATTATTTCTACTGTCAAGCAAAAGGATGTTTGCATGAGAACATGTTGCTTCACTTTTAGACATAGCCAAGGACTTGCAGGTGGTGTCATGGGTGGTGCCAAGTGGGAGCTCCATTACAGTTAGCCTTCTGAGTTTATCCTGTGGCCAAGGGATTTGTGCAGCATGGTGCAGACCTGAAGGCACAACTGTATGTGCAGCATAGCACAGCAGAGGACAGGTCTGCCCCTACGCAGATGAACCGTTATGTGGGTCTGTGGTGTACAATGGTCTGGACCACTACTGTTGGTCACTCAGAAAGGGCAGATCTGAATGCAAGAGGTACTTGGGTGATGGAGTGTGGTGGGTCAGCCTCGGCTGACAGAGCAACACCCAGCCAGACACTCACTCACTCCCCCTCCTCAGTGAAAAATAGGGATAAAGTTCATGGGTCAAGATAAAGACAGGGAGATTGATTAATTACTGTCACGGGCAACACCACATCAAATTGGGGAAAATTAATTTATTGCCAATTTAGGTAGATTTGGGTAGTGAGAAACAAAGTCAAACATTAAAACAAGACTTTTCCCTCTCCCAGGCTCAACTTCACTCCCTCACACTCCTCACTCCTCTATTCCCATGAGGCATGCAAGAGTGGATGGGAACTGTGGGTGGTCCGCAGTGGCTTCTCTTTGCCATTCCTTTCTTCTCATGCTTTTCCTCTGCTCCAGTGTGGGTTCCCCACTGGAGCCAGCTGGAACCAGTGTGTCCAGCCTGGGGCAGCCCCTGGCCTTTTCTCACAGAAGCCACCACCCAATACACAGATAGACCTCAAAGGTGCATTTGAGTGTGTCCTCTAGCAAGACTGTCTCCTCCGTCACACTGCTGCACATTTTTCCTGCATCTGTCTATGGACAGACAGTTGTTTCCAGTTGATGGGGTCGCAGCATCAGAGAAAGGCTCTGGCTCAATCTTACCAATGGTGAAAAGCCACTACACAGATGATTGGCTGCTGTTTTTCTGTTGCTTCTTGTTACCATGGATTATACTTCAGCTCTGAATTTCTCTTTGCACTTATTGTGTAGATTTTTTTTCTTGATTTGTCAAAAGTCTAGATCAAAATAACTTATGATCCTAGCCCTTTTCCATTCATCATGTCTGCTTGTAATGTTGTTTATTTTCTGAGAAAATGTGTGAACACACATCAGATTGTTTTCTGAAACAAAAAGCTTTTCTCAGTTCACATCATGCATAGACTTAATATGCTCTCCAGCAATGAAGTATCTGTTGATTATTGCCCTGCACATTTGCGGCAGCCTCATTAGTTTCACTATGTAGCTTGCAGTAGTTTCACGCCAAATTAAAAATACAGGTCATTCAAGGGACTAATGTGAGATCAGCCTGCAGAAATTTGAAGCTCACCTGATTCCACCAATTTATAAACATACAAAGCCACTTTGTCCCCCATCCAAAACCAAAAATTCACAATGGGTATAATTAGGAGTGTTGTTCAGTCTTAGTAATTAGGCTGTGGCTGATATGCACATGATTATGAAAGTGAGAAAGATGTTTTGTATTGTTTGCATGCTATTTAAATATTGAATGCTTATCCAGGGTTACCCTGGTCATGAGAAATGTTAAAAAACTGAAACAACTTGTACTATTAAAAATATTACTTAGTGGGTAATGAACCTGATTTGAAGACCACTAAAGTCAAGGGTTTCTTTTCATTGTGTGGAATACATTATTGGCCATGCTCAGTGTCTGACTTTGGATGGGATAGTATAATCAGGCACTCTCACTGTGATGATATTTTGATGGAATAAGATGGATTCTTCCTGTATCCAGAATGTGTTATGACAGTGATAAAAGTATGGTGTCAGGTACTCATGAGTGTCCCTTTAGAGAACAAATAGGGTGATGAGGAAAGGAGAGGCTTTTGTACGAGCAGGCTGTAAGAGCTTTACCGGCTTAACCTGGTGAAGGCTCTCAGATGATATTATTCTTCTCTATAGATAAAACAAATGCATAGATCAGGTAGGTGGCTACTTGTGAGTACTGTTGAGGTCTCCTTTCACACATGAGTCATGTGCTGTGGGGAGGTGGAGGGAGGAGGCGTGAGCAGAAGAGATACTAAACCCCATCTCCTCCCTCCTTTGCATGAGGGAGTTCTTTGCATGTCGGCACCACAACTTCTTCCTGGCTTGTAAACCTGACATATGGGATCAGGGAGATGACAACGAGTATCCTGGAGACAGGAGCTAATGGAAAGCTAAAGTTCCCATAATCTTCCCTGATAAATCATCACCTGGGTAAACACCAAGGAGGGAAACCATCTGCTTATGAAAAAGAAAAATGTTGGCTGTGGAAAATGTGTGAGAACTGTTGAAAATCAGAAGAAGGTTGCTAGTAAGCTGAAAAGTAGTTTCTGAGCACTGTGTTAACACACTTTTATGTTTAACTGGTTTAAGGGGGGAACTTAATGAAATTATGAAGAGGATTGTATGACTTGGCTGCAGGGAGCTGGTTTCAGTTGCCCAAGATGTTCTTTCCAAGTTTTCATAATCTGTTTCTAAGTAATTTTTCTTCTGATGATTGAAGATTGCCAGTTTTCAAAATTATACTCTAGTTGATATAAGTACACAAGCTATTTTTGCATAACTATTTACAGATTTCTTCTCAGTGTTATGTCCTTTACTCTTCGTCATCTTTTCTTTGACTGAGTCTCTTTTTCCGTCTGTCATTTATACGAAGGATTTTCTCTATCATGCAAACACCTACCATTAAAAGGCTTAAAAATGCTGTTTTTTCCAGTGATTGCCCGCTACTGAAAAACTCTCTATAGATGTGAAAAGCTTAAGGACATTCAAATCACTAAATAATTGACACAAAATAATTTTGGTTTAACAATATTTTTTATACAGTGCAGTGTTTTTTCTCCTTGCAGGCAGTAACAGGTTTTCAAGAATTTCATAAGTCCTCTGTGTGGCTGAATGTCTCAGAATGCATTCTCTTCCTACAATTTTGATGCCCTTAAAAGAAAGTTTTTTTTTTTTCTTTTGAAATTCATGTATACATAGTCTGTTTCACCAAACAACTAAAATACTAGAACACTAGAGAGTCATTTAGATTTTAATTTGTGCAGACATATATATAGTCGTGGGGGAGGGTGGAAAATCTAAACGCAGTGACTTACTCACTTTTTCCTTCTCTGGCGTCTGTCAGTGAAGGATCCAATTACCTCATGGAACCTCGCAAAAACTGCTCTGAGAGGCATCCCAGCTCAGAGGGAGATACACGGTCACAGCCTGCTGTGGTCCCAGAGAGCTCAAAGGGTCTCACTTTAGAACCATTATTTATAGAATCGCAAGATGATTGACTTTGGTCAGTGTTACCGTTTCGTGGCCACAATTCTTATCAGATAATTAGTCTTGGCATCCCTCAGATGTGGGCTGCGACCCATGCAGGAGAAGATTTAGGTACGTTTCCTGGGTAACAGGAGTTC
>VZSC01010765.1:119380-130940 GCA_013398225.1 Steatornis caripensis
GTTACTAGGGGGAAGCGGGGTCTACACCACAACATATATGCAGACAATAGGCTTGCCTTACCATCAAGGACTATTAACAGAAATAAAGGCAAATTTGCATCAAACTCATGATGAAAAATTTGTAAACAACAATAGCAAAGTAGTTAATTAACAAATTCGTAATAAAAGGTTAGACTGGATGCTACATTTCTGAAGATATGTGAAATAGAAAGTACTTACCAGAGGTGGTAACTAGCTTCATTTCCTTCCATAAGTGTAACAGTCATTCTTTGCAAATGATTGTGCTTAGGAGCTGTGAACTGGGACCACTGAGACGAAGCCTGTTCTCAGTTTGGAAAACGCATATATGAAAATGTAATTCTGTCCAGGTGTGACCCCAAATCACTGAGATTAAGAAGGATGTTCTCATTGACTTTTGCTGCAGTGATGGTCTCCATGAATATAAGTTGCATTTGAATATATTAAAGATATAGCACAATATTAAAAAGTGGTAGTATTGCCCATCACCATCACTGTAAAATAGTAAATTACTGAAATAAAGCAGTGTAAGACTCCATAAAAAAATCTAAGCATTCAACATTTCAATAACTTTATCATATTCATATAAATAACCTGACCTCTTCAATAGCATCGCGTGAAGAGTGTCCACAGTGTCATAAGACAGAAACATGCATTTTTCACCTGTTAGAGGGAGACTGTGATTCCACAGATGTTAAAGATTTTAATGGAGTTACACAAATTTACTGGAGGCCATTATACATTTGAAACTTCAGGTAACAGGGAGTGTATTATTAATTACTGGAGCAAATTAATAGAAAAACAACTACTTCACAAGTTCATAAACCCTCTTTAATAAGTTTTAAAAAGCTTTATTTAATAAGAAAATATTCCTGAGATTAAATTACTACATATAAATTAAAAGAAAAACCTTTGTCAAGGAAAATGACTAATTTCTATACCAACATCCATATTAGAGTTCCATGTAATCTCAGTACATACAAGACTTTAAAAATGGGATAAAATACACAGCACACGTATCGCACGTACATTATAAATCAAAACTAAATGGAAAGAGAAATGCATTGTGTAAGGACTTTACCTAAGAAATCTAGAAATATTAAGGTAGTCACAGTGTAATAGGAATGCCAGGTAACAGTTTGGGACAGATATTTGGAGTTTTGCTCTATTGGAGACAGTTTAGCAAAGAAAAATCTGAACTTCTCTAAACATCTCTAAACATGACATTCTAATGAGCAAAAGGTGTGATTCAGGTCTTCGTAAATACAATTTCCTTCCTTAAGTAATAGATAACTAGTTTAACGATCTCAAGATGTANTATATGCAGACAATAGGCTTGCCTTACCATCAAGGACTATTAACAGAAATAAAGGCAAATTTGCATCAAACTCATGATGAAAAATTTGTAAACAACAATAGCAAAGTAGTTAATTAACAAATTCGTAATAAAAGGTTAGACTGGATGCTACATTTCTGAAGATATGTGAAATAGAAAGTACTTACCAGAGGTGGTAACTAGCTTCATTTCCTTCCATAAGTGTAACAGTCATTCTTTGCAAATGATTGTGCTTAGGAGCTGTGAACTGGGACCACTGAGACGAAGCCTGTTCTCAGTTTGGAAAACGCATATATGAAAATGTAATTCTGTCCAGGTGTGACCCCAAATCACTGAGATTAAGAAGGATGTTCTCATTGACTTTTGCTGCAGTGATGGTCTCCATGAATATAAGTTGCATTTGAATATATTAAAGATATAGCACAATATTAAAAAGTGGTAGTATTGCCCATCACCATCACTGTAAAATAGTAAATTACTGAAATAAAGCAGTGTAAGACTCCATAAAAAAATCTAAGCATTCAACATTTCAATAACTTTATCATATTCATATAAATAACCTGACCTCTTCAATAGCATCGCGTGAAGAGTGTCCACAGTGTCATAAGACAGAAACATGCATTTTTCACCTGTTAGAGGGAGACTGTGATTCCACAGATGTTAAAGATTTTAATGGAGTTACACAAATTTACTGGAGGCCATTATACATTTGAAACTTCAGGTAACAGGGAGTGTATTATTAATTACTGGAGCAAATTAATAGAAAAACAACTACTTCACAAGTTCATAAACCCTCTTTAATAAGTTTTAAAAAGCTTTATTTAATAAGAAAATATTCCTGAGATTAAATTACTACATATAAATTAAAAGAAAAACCTTTGTCAAGGAAAATGACTAATTTCTATACCAACATCCATATTAGAGTTCCATGTAATCTCAGTACATACAAGACTTTAAAAATGGGATAAAATACACAGCACACGTATCGCACGTACATTATAAATCAAAACTAAATGGAAAGAGAAATGCATTGTGTAAGGACTTTACCTAAGAAATCTAGAAATATTAAGGTAGTCACAGTGTAATAGGAATGCCAGGTAACAGTTTGGGACAGATATTTGGAGTTTTGCTCTATTGGAGACAGTTTAGCAAAGAAAAATCTGAACTTCTCTAAACATCTCTAAACATGACATTCTAATGAGCAAAAGGTGTGATTCAGGTCTTCGTAAATACAATTTCCTTCCTTAAGTAATAGATAACTAGTTTAACGATCTCAAGATGTAGAAAAAAATGAGATAACAGAGTGAAGGATTTAGCAGCTTTGATGATTTCTTTCTATTTTCAGGAAAATTATAATTGGGATTTAAGGATACAGGAAACTTCACTTGCAGATTGTTGACAACTATCCCAACTTTAGGTAACAAAAGGGAATCAAGAAATCTGCCAGGTGCTGAAAGAATGGGGCAGTCCTTAACTGGACTGGAAAGACTGGAAGTTCATTCCAGCTAAAACACGCTGCTGCCACTCATTGGTATGGTTAAAATGCCCATCACATCTCTCCTGCTTAATTCTGCCCTCAGGATCTTCTCTTTCTAAGAAAGGGGATGGGGTGCAGATATCACTTTCTGTGACTGCATGTTTGGATTGGCTAGATCAGGACTTCTTTATTTTTTAATAATGCCCACAGAAACCCTGAGATACTATAGCAAGGTATTAAATATAAGGACATAGATAAGAGAAACCTTTGGGAAAGAACATGTCAATGTGCAAGTGAACTAGAAATAGCCCACAGCCCTCTGAACATCCTTGACTCACCATGCTTCTTCAAATCTCTTTCAGCTGAGCACTATAATATTTCTTACTTACATTATAAATGATGTGAGAAGCTGAGGTGGTAACTTTGTTGTTGATAAACAGCTGGAATATTCAGACGCAACAGGCCAGTGAGAACTGAAACTTCATGTTCAATGGAATGAACTAGTTCGAATGCAGCAGAAAGACCAGTGAGAGCTATCTTCACCATGAATTTCTAATTCTTCTACTACTAATAATAAACTGTTCACCTGTCCTGAGGACAGCAAATCACATTCCATCAGAGTATTAAAAAAGTATGTAAATGAGATATGGAGACCTAATTAGAGTGCAGGAATTGCATGGTTCAAGGAAAAGTTCAGTTATGTATCAGTAATTACACAACAGCTCTAACAGGCTAAAACAACTCCATTTCAGCATAATAAGTATTATAATTAAAACAGTTTTCAAAGTAATGATGCATGAAATATATAATAAAAAATTTAAAGTCCAAATATGTATAGGATTTGTTGAAAGACCCCGGAAACAAGCAAAATAGGAAAAACATTATTTTAATGCAGATAATATAATAGGCTTTTATTTTTAGCAACAGAATGCTAATGGCAAGCACAAAATATTCAGTGTCAAGGAGGATTCAACCTCAGCTACAACATGAATTTAAAATTTTAACTTTGTTTTTGTTCTTAGAATTAGAGGCAGAACGAATTACATAGATATGGATGCTGAAGGAGGGATCTGTGCAGTTGCAATGGCTGTTCACAGTGAAAGGGTGGCAATGATAAATTAAATTTAATGGGTCAATTCACTATTCTCAATCATACTATTAAAGCTAAGTATTGAAATGCACCTATTCTCATAGGAATTATTGTTCATTTTGTATCTTCCAGATTTTTGCTTCACTTATCAGACGATATTTTTTCTTCTCTAAAAGATGAAATTGCAGCAGTGTAACAAATTGTAACAAAGCAAAAAGTATTGTACTTCCTAAAAGGCAAAAATGACTGAACAGCAGGGCTGTAAACTTCTGGGTGTTGGGTTATTTTTACATATATTTAAATGATACTTTCGGATCACAAGAGTTCAGTACACACCACTCTACTCAGAACCTAATGAAAGATTGATTTTGGGATGTTAAAAAATGAAGTTTTTTCTTAACTTGTAATGTGCCTGCTGGGACTAGACCCTGAAGTTATACCACATTTTCTTTCCATGTTTTTTTTTTTTCTTGCGAAGATCTCTTTGTTGATCAGATCACTGATACCGATGAGCTAAAATGTGTTACGTTGTATTTATTTTTTTCAGAGATTGCCCTCTGACACAAGAAAAGCTGAAGGAAAACAAAAATACCAAGAAAAATATGTATAAATGTCCTTTTCTTCTGATGGTACACGCTGCGGAAGAAAACTGGGAGAGTACTTAAAAGTCCAAGATAATACATATTAATAGATCTTGTGGGGATTTTTGTGTTTGATTCTCCCCGCACCCCTCCCCCCCATAACATTTTTTCTGGCTTGTAGAAAACTTGGAGGTTTCACTGCAAATCTGACAACATGTTCAGACTGTCTGTTTAACGCACAGTGTAAATCTTTAGGGAAAAAAATCATAAGGCTTCAAGATAAATATTTGCTCTCAAAGATTGGTGTAAATAATCCGCCCAACACATCAGAGTTGTGAGCTTTTTCTACCTCTGAGATATCTTTAACTGTGCTGAGCAATTATTGGAAATATAATTCTTGAATTATTCCTATGTCTAGGATTATGCGTATGAGCCTTAAAAGAGGAAAAAAGCCTGTTTTCTCCCCCTAACACCAATTTAATTGTGTTGCTGTTGAAGATATGCATAAGTGAATTGTATTTGCTATGAGGCAATGAAACTTGTAAACCAAATTGCTCATGGATCATAACTGATGTGGCCAAATAATTCTATCCCTAATTTAACTTTTTTTTCCTCTGAGCTTTTTATCGTGGGAACTGAACCTTGATGTTACATGTTGCATTCCTTTCATTTTATTCCTCTTTTAAAGAAATTTGTACTTTGAACTTCCGAAAGTCCACTAGCTGTGTAATGCAATATATGCATCTGCTATAGTTGTATGCCATTGCATCTTTACAGCATGTAAATAAGAAAACCTAACCCAAATTTTCTTACAAAATTAACACTTTTAGGATACTGTATGATGATTATTTCTGCTCCCCAAATGGCTTTGAACTGGAGGCTTAGGATAGCAGATAACTGACAGAGTTTATTTCAGTAATTTACTGGTACCATGAGTAATGCTTGAGACCAAGTCATTTCCCTAACACTTCTGACATAAAAAGTCAGTTTTGGTGCAAGAGTGTTATACAATTCTGCATAATGAAGATTGTTTTTCCAGGACTATTAACTCCCAAACTACCAGACTTGGAAGAAGGGGCAAAGAAGACTCTATTACACATTTTTCATAGAGTTTATTTGTACTTCAACTACCAAAATTTATCTGTAAAGTTGCCTTTGGAATATTTTCAAATAACATGTTTGACAATAAATATATTCCATCTGAATAGAAAAAGAAAATACGTGCAAACGCTTCATAAAAATCTGTATTTCTGTCTGCACTACTGTATCAATGGCCATTTAAAGGACTGCCCATCCAGGGCTCTGGCTGAATATATAGTGCTAAAAATTCAGCAGAAACGTATGACTGGCTTTCAAGAAATTTAACCTATGCTTTTGTTAGTGCTTTCTGTGCTTCTAGTCTGTGTATGTAAAAGCGTCAGGTGCAAGTAACTTAGACTGCTGTCAGAAAAGTAAAGGATATGTGGAATGATTTTAGAGAAAGTGATACTTCTGCAGAAAGAAAAAGTCGTCTATGCCATGCTATTAATGATTCTGTATCTCTGATAGTGATTCTTAGTTACTACTCATGAACCTTTAACCCATTTCAGCCTTTTGACATTAATTGAATCTCCTGTTACTTGACTGCATCAGCTCATTGAAGTTGGTAGTTATTTACATATTTTCCAGGATATTTAGGTAAAGAAATTGTGTAAGATCTTTTTAGACTAAGAAGCATGAGAACTAGGACCTGTTGCCCAATGCACACTATAAGTCATCTATAGGCATGGTTTCTATTCCCGAAAACAGTGGGAAATCATTGTTCTCTGCGATCTGTTAGATTATTTTTGTCTCTATTAAGTTCCTCACTGAAGCATGATCTTCAGGGTAAATTTCTCAAACAACTTGTTTCTGTCTATCTAATATTTTGTGGTCAACCACGAAATAAGGATGGCATGAATTTCTCTCTTACCCTCCAGCTATTTTGTCTTTTCAGGTCAAAAGGATGGGTTTATATTTTAAATCTTGTAGTAACTTCTATGTAGCTTTATGTTTAACCTCTTAATCTCCAGCTTTCACAAATTTACTTTGCTGAAATAGCTCTTCAATTTTTCTTTTTATATTTTCAGATGCCTCCTCATCTCAAGTGTTTTCTTTCTCAGGTCAAAATACTTCTTTGCTAGTATGGTATAATCTTTGGCTTTTACTTTTTTGTTCACTTTTCCTGTATAACTGCTATCAAGGAGTCTGAAATGTTGCACATTACCTATATTATTCCAACTTTCCTCATCTTTATCCTGAATTCTGTCTTTTCTCAATTTCTCTTTCCCGCATTCTAACATTTTATTTTCAGCAGATTAATGTTATAGGTGAAAATTTCCTACGTAAAAATAAGCAACTGGTCATTCCTTACATCTTAAAGTCCATTGTAAACTGCATCCTTTTATTTTTAAAGTTCTTATATGATTGTTTGGTCATATCACCTACATTTGTTATGTTTTTCTATCTTTGTTACTTCTCTCTGTTCATGGTCACCAGCCTTACACAGACACAGCACTGACAACACATTTCTCAGATGCATCTTCCTAAATGCCACGATTTACTGTTATGTTAAAGCCTATCCAGACTCATAGTCTGTGTGAGAGATGTGCAGAAAATACAGGTAAAACATTTCATTTTAGCCCCACTGAAATTGTACTTGTCAAGTACAGCAGAGAGTTTTTCCTAATCTGTTCAACAACAGGGTTACATTATAAAATTTCGGATACAAACAGAGGACAGCAGAGGAAAAAATTTGAGTGAGAAGTGATAGTTTTCTTTGTATTCTTCTGGATTCAGGTTTTTAGTGATTTTCTTCAAATGTTGCAGTGAGATTATGACCTGAAGCCTAGCATACAAAGGCATAGTGCATGGCTATGCTAGTCTAAAAGCAAAAAGCAAGAGCCAGAGTGGGACCTTAGGTCTTAGCCTGGATCCAGCTCCTGCCTTGCCCATGGCATGAAACTCTAGCTGCAAATCCCAGAGCTAGTCTAGGTATCTCCTTAATCCCTGTTTCTGCCATATAACAGCTGGTGGCTGCTACAGAGTCTATTTCCATGTCTATCTCTGTCTGCTTTTAGTTGTTTTTGTTCATAAGCTGAGCTTTGGACTATTTTCAGTTTTCATGCTTACTATGTGGGGATGTCAAGCTGTCTAGCAAGCAGCTTAGTCATATGAATGCTGTTTGAAAAATCTTTTCAGAAGTCTTCTTCTAAGACCTTATTGCTGTCTTCTGGAGAAAAATAGGAGGGATTTCAACACCATTCTAATTTAGAAATTATCTAACAACTGTATCTTGGGCTGCTGCTGAAGAAGTGTGGCCAACATGTCAAGGGAGGTGATTCTCCCCCTCTACTCCACTCTTGTGAGACCTCGCTTGGAGTACTGCACCCAGGTATGGGGCTCTCAGCATAAGTACTACATGGACTTATTAGAGTGAGTCCAGAGGAGAGCCACAAAGATGATCAGAGGGCTGGAGCATCTCTTCTATGAAGACAGGTTGAGAGAGCTGGGGAGAAGAGAAGGCTCTGGTGAGACCTTACAGCAGCTTTCCAGTACCCGGTGGGGCCTACAAGAGAGGTGGAGAGGGACTCTTTACAAAGGCATGGAGTGATAGGACGAGGGGTAATGGTTTTAAATGGAAAGAGGGTAGATTTAGATTAGATATTACATAGAAATTCCTCATGATGGGGGTGGTGAGATACTGGCCTAGCTTGCCCAGAGAAGTTGTGGATGCACCCTCCCTGAAAGTGTTCAAGGCCAGGTTGGATGGGGGTCTGAGCAACATGGTCTAGGGGAAGGTGTCCCTGCCAGTGGCAGGGGGATTGGAACTAGGTGGTCTTTAAGGTCCGTTCCAACCCAAATCATTCTATGATTATATGAACAGTCCCCAAAGGATACATACTATTGTCACATCTGCATATTTAACTAGTGCCTTCTGCTAGTGTATTCATTGTACGTTGTATATGTCAATTAGTGTATTTATTCAGCACATCAGTGAAAGTACAGTGAAGCCAGAAGATGTCATTCTGCTGTCTTTAATGGGTTAAGCCCATAGCTTCTCCTTTTGCTCAGGCAGTTTCAGTAGAAATGATTAAACAGAAAAGGCATGATGGCTTCTAAAAAAGGAACATTTGCATATTGGAAATTGATGTTGGTGTCTGCTAGACACCATCTGATCAGAAAGAAGAAGAGGCCTTCTTTGGTGCTGATGAGATGCATCCATGAGTACTGAGAGAGCTGACCAATTTCATTGTGAGGCACTCTGAATCATCTTTGAAAGTCCGTGGTGGAGGTTTCTGAGGCCTGGAAGGCAGTAAATGTGTCTCCTATCTTCAAGAAGGGCAAGAAAGAGCATCTGGAAAACTATCGGCCAGTCAGCTTCACCTTGCTCCCTGGGAAGGTCTTGGAGCAAATCTTGCTGGAAGCTGTTTCCAAAGATATTTAGACAGGAAGATGACTGGGAGTAGTCAGAATAGATTTATGAAGGGAAAAAAATGCTTAACCAGCCTGATATCCTGTTACAATGAGATGATTGGTGTGGTGGATTGGGGAGAGCAGTAGCCAGGTTTTGTCTCAACTTTGGCAGGGCTGTTAACACTTTTCCCCATAATGTCCTCATAGACAAGTTCATGAAGTACAGTATAGATAAGCATACATCGAGGTGGACTGAAAAGAGGCTGAACTCCTTGGTTTGGAGGGTTGTGATGAGCAGAACAGAGTCTAGTTGGAGGCCAGCCGCTAGTGGTGCACCTGAGGAATTGATAATGATGCCAACTCTGCTTAACATCTTCATTAATGACCTGGATGATGGGACAGAGTGCATTCTCAGGAAGTTTGCAGACCACACAAACTCAGGAGAAGTGGTTGATACACCACAGGAGGCTGAACAAATGGGCAAACAGGAATCTCATAAAGTTCAACAAAGTGAAAAGCCAAGTCCTGCATCTAGAAAGTAATAAATACATGCACTGCTACAGACCAGGGGTTGACCGGAAAGCAGATTTGCAGAGAAGTTTCTGGGTGTCCTGGTGGACAAGAAGTTGAATTTGAGTGAGCAATATGCACTAGAGACAAAGTTTATTAACAGTATCCCGGGCTGCATTAAGAGGAATGTTACCAGGGTGGTTTGATCCTTCCCCTCTCTTTAGCACTAGAGAGGCCACAGCCAGACCACTGGCTGCAGTCCTGGAGTCCCCTGTAGAAGAGGGACATGAACATAACAGCGCGAGTCTAGTGAAGGGTCATGAACATGATGAACGGCTTAGAGCATGTGAGCTCCATGGTTGCCTGGAGAGGCTATGGAGTGTCCATCCTTGGAAATACTCAAAACTGGACTGAACGTAGCCCTGAATCACCTTTTGGTGATTCTGATTTGAGCAGCAGGGTTGAACGAGAAAATCCCCAGATGTCTTTTTCAGCTGCAGTGGCTCTGTGATTTTCTAACAGATACTTAAGTCCTGATGAAGCACTGGTAGGAGGTTTGTGTGTTTGTGTGTATATGTGTGTGTGTTTCCAATGGGAGAGAGTGAGAAAGCGTGTGTGTGTATGGATATGGGAGAAGAGAAAAAGAAAACAATACACTTTTACTGCTTAAATCGCCTAATTCTTCCAAGGCTGTTCTCTGCTCTGCAAAAGGACAGCAACCACTCAGTTTAATGTCAAATTTCCTCTTTTGTCCCACACTTGTGGTTAACTGAGATTAAAGAACTTTGTGGAAAGCAAACCAGAATAAATCTGGGCAGGATATTTTAGCATGCTGAGCAGCTGCTTCTTAAAATACAGATCAGAACTTCTTCTTTTGGGAGAGTACCCAGTGACGGTTTTCCAGAAGCACAAGCAGTACGTTTACTAATCTCTCCTGGCTAGCAGCAGTATGTTTAGTTTCCATAAGCCTGGAGGCCAGTAGTCCTGTGAGAATCCACAGTTGCAGCAGTTCAAGCATAATAATTTTGACTTCGAATGACACAGTAATTCCTCAGCTTTTATACGGTTCCAGCTGCACACTTCAGCTCTACAAGGAATATGAAAGAGGTGACATCATGACTACCTACATAATATTTTTAGCTCATGCTGGTATGTAATACGGCTAAGAGGCTAAAAAAAGAAACCAAGTTCTAAATCCTTCAAATCATCAGGTATGCGGCAATCACATCTATAGTGTCCCATTAAATTATGCTGGATTTCAATGAAATTTCAGAGAGAATTTGTGTATCTTATGGTGTTTTTTAACATCTACTGACTATAAAGAGTACAAACACTAGAAAAAAAATGATTAAAATGCATTGAATACAGAATTTTTAGGCTCCTTTTGCCTTTTCTGGCATTTTTTTGACTAGTATCATTTGACTTTTTTTTTTTATTTAGAGTGTTATATTTCTGTAGACACAAATATATACAAACTAATCGATATTTGTTATATATTCCCACACATGCTTTCCCCCACACACTAATGTACCACTCATATTTCTGAATTTGTACTGGGTGTCTGTTGTGAGGTGCTGGCAGCGGGGCCTGCGGGGCGGCCTCTGTGAGGAGAGGCCGGGGCTGACCCGTGCTGCACACAGCTGGTTCCAGCCCGCTCCAACCAACCCCCCGCAGGGCACGGCTGAGCAACGGTTGTGGAGCCTCTGGGAAAACAAAGTTAAGAAAGGGGAGAAAATGCTGGATAGACAAAGGGGGGAGAAAAACGACTGTGAAACAACAGAGGGAAAAACTAAGGCCAGAGGAGGAGGAGGAGGAGGAGGAGTGGAGCACATACTGCTGAAGGACTACAGCTCATGCAAGGCCGTAATGCCCCCAGCCTTGTCAGTCCTTGTGCCACATGTTGCCTCACTGATGGTACTGAGAATAACCTGCAGCAATAACAAAGGGGGAGGAGAGGAGTTTGGGATGAAGGTGAGCTGGGGAATGAGGGGAGGAAAGGTGCTTTCCCTAAGTGTATTTTCCACAGATGTTATAATGTTGGGGTTTTTGTTTGGTTTTGTTTCCCGATACCTGAATCAGTAATTATATATATATATATATATATATATATATAT
>VZSC01010765.1:131104-162843 GCA_013398225.1 Steatornis caripensis
TATATATATATATATATATATATATATATATGTATCTATATATATCTCTCAGCTGGCAATGAATTAATTTTCCCAAGCTGAGTCTGTTTCTCCTGAGACGGTAATTGGTAAAGGATCTCCTTGTCTTTATCTCCATCCATAAGTTTTCTTGTTCCTGTTCTTTCTGTTTTCTCCCACTGTCCTACTGAGGGGCTGACAAGTGAGCAAGTGGCTGAATGGGATTTTGGCTGCTAGCTGGGGCCAACCCACCACATAATTTTGTGTTAATACTAATGAACATTTATTTTTAAATTTTGGCTAGAAGTTTCATGGAGTTTCTTGAAGTACTTTAGAGTATTTTGACTAGTGAATTATTTTGGAAACAATGGCTGTCACATAATAAATCATTTTATATATTGAACAGCTTATCTGCATAAAAGTTCAGGTTATAGTTGTAAGTTGCATTTACTACCTGAGCATCGTCAGGTGCTGTTCAAAGTATAACATTTTACATTCTGAGTGACCTGAGGTTTACCTTTCAAGACTGTCACATTTCTTGTGAGAAGTAACATTAACTCGTTTCAAAGGAGAAATAAATTTTTTAAGCAAAACTTTGCTAGATTCTGGAAGCAGTTCTGCACTATGTACAGTCTGGTTTAATTAAACTTTGTGAAAGATAGCAAAATTAATTTATAAAGATGTTAAAGATGACAGAAGTGACTAAGCGAAATGCTAAGCAAGATTATGCTTTTCAACCCAATATATGTAACTGGTTATATGCATGTGGGATGAATAAGTATTGCATTATGTATAGTATTATGTATTGTATTATGTATGGTTCTGACAGAAAAGGATCTGCAATTTTTTTCTGAATTATTTATGCACTTGAATACATAAAAATGAACAAATAATGGTATGTTATCAATGTTCCTTTATTCGCATGTGGCTTTCAGTAGTTCAAAGAACTTCATCAGTCATCATTTGCTTGCACTTAACTTGCTTTCTTCAGCAGTAATGTTGTGGCTGATTGAATATTTTAAAATTTTAAAAATGCTGGTTTGCTCTGGGACATAACAACTGACTCTTCATTTGAAAGGAGAAGCTGACTTTTATAATCTGCAGGCTTGACAATAAGTCTGATTTCATGAATGTATATTTAATATTTACATATTTTTGTTAAGTTCTTCTCAGTATTTAGGTAAATTTAACCTACATGAAAGATACTAAGCTTTGAGCCCTGGGTTGCAAAACCTCACATATGTATCAGGGCCATCAACAGTCCACATACCCTTGTCCTGCATTTTAATGCTGATTTGCAAAGTCAACTTTTAAGATTAATTATTAAAGTGCTTCACACAAAGGTGGACACAAAAGGAACCATGCACAGTGTACAACAGATTTTATTGATCCTGCAAAGAGCAAAACTGTGCGATGTACTTGTGTGCCATCTGCTGCACCTTATATATCTACTAACTCTAGACATATGTACAAATCACAGCTTTATCGAATGCCCTATAACATGGTAACTTAAGGGAGTGCTTAGATTTTCTGATGGAACTACAGGAAAGTGGACAGTAAAGGTGCAAATTGTGATGCATGAAACCATTCAGTGAACCGAGCAGAAAACACCAGTGTTTTGCAGAGGCTATACAGTCTCAAATTTACTGACCACTGACCTGTACTGAAGCTATGACCGTGCCAATATTATTACTATTCTTATTATTGTCTCTTCCATGACTAGCTATAACGCTTGCACAGACTGAATCTGAATAGAAAGTGTAGGTGAGAATGTGAATAAGAAACATATTCATCCTTTCCTCTGTAAGTGTGGCATGGAAAGATATTATGATTTACCAAAAATCCTTATGGCAAAGCTAAGAGAAAAGTTTATAGTTTGGATCAAGCATTTTGATAAGACAACTAGATTTTCACCCTGACTCTACAGAGAAAAACGCTTCATATTACTTTTCTGATACTCTAAATGTTGCAATCTCCTTGGTCATTACATTTTGGAAGACACTCTAGGAAATATATTTTTAAAAATACATATTTTCTGAGGTTGATAGACACTTACATAATCTAATAAATATGCATATAGCTAGAAGATCATTCCAAAATCAGGAATCAAAAACATGGAGTAATGAACCTATACAAGCCAGAATAAAATAAGAAATTACTTCTGCTTTCTGATCATGAAAGCTGGTTTAGCTGCTATTTATCACTGAAGAGTGTCTACAAACTGCACCATGGCAATGAGATTAATGATGATTCCCCCAGTTACATTTAGTCATGAAGGAATAGGATTCTTCCCTGCTTTGTGGCTTGTGTAGAACAGTCATTTCAAACCCATTGACAGCAAGTGTGCAGTCGTAGTATTCCAGGAAGATAGGTAAATTGCTTTGCAAAGATGTGAAGGACTACCCATGCTGAAAGGGAGGGTAATAAAACTCAGATCCAAAACATCACTGGGCCAGGCGGAAAGCACAGGTGCAGAAGATGTTTTTCTAGGGCCTGGGCACATCTGTATAGCGAAGCTTCTTTAATGCAAACTAGACCAGCTGACATGATGACCTCCCCTGTGCCAGCTGCATCTGGATGAAAGCAAATGTCAGGGGAACTGGAGATTATCAGGATGCAAGGAAATTGAAATTGAATTCCTACTCCAGTTTCTGTGGGACTGGTGTTTAAGAAAGCCTGCTACAACAATCCAAACTTATCTTTGTGCAGTGATGAACTCCCTGAACTGCTTTACACTATTGAAGCAGATTGAGGACACAGAGCAAGGACCAAGACCAGGGTCCACATCTTCAGAAGAGAAAAAGAAGTGGCCAGTTATTTGTCTTAATCTATATTTAGTGTAAAGGTAAATAGATTTTGTCTAGTATTGCTTGGTACAGTGTAATACTGGTAATGTGGGAGGCATTAATGCGTTTTTTTTAGCCTGATCTTTTTGGCAAACAAGATCTCTGTGATTGTATGCTGTTGTTAGTTTGCTCATCCTTCTGTCTGTGTATTATTCCTTTTCCTAAAAGATTTTGAACGAATAGTCAATTTCAACCAGAGAGACAGAGATCTAGGATATACTGGCTTTCTACAATCATGGTGAAAACCAGACAGGCTAAAAGACAGAGACAGAAGAACTGAAAATCCCTGACAGAAAGGCTGCAACGTGAGTGCCCCATTCCAGTCACCCTTGCAAGTTCCCCCTTCTCTTCAACCAGCTGTGCAAAAACTCATTGGCCAGTCAGCAGGCGTGTGTGCTGGCATCACCTCTCACCTAGCTGTAATGCCAGGTGCACTCAGAGAAGAGAACTGCTACTGGAGTAGTCAGGGAATGAGGTAAGAGGGAACAAGAAATACTGAAGTGATGTGAAATTACTAAGGACGCGGATGGCAGAACTCTTGTGGTGACATAGGATGTAGGACAGAAATCCACAGGAAAACAGGCTTCATTAATTCCATGTTTACAGACCAAGATGTTTGCTATTTAACCAAACACCTATCTAATCAATAAGAATTTCATTTTGTTATGAAAAGAACACAGTAGAGAAGTCATCTGGATAAAGCTATTAAGAAGCTGATTTCTAAAGATGAAGTTTGTCTATGTATGTTTAAGCATTATTATTTTTTAATTAAATTAATTTTTAATTTTTTATTAGATTTATTAAATTTTAATTTTTAATTAAATTAAAGCATTATTTATTTCTTATTTTCTCTGCTGGTATTTTTTTTCTGAATTATATTTAGGAAAAATATTTAAAATGAAAACCACAGTCCTTGTGATATCTCGGATGTACCATAAACTATTATTCGGAACTGTAAACTTGCTATTTTTAACATCTGTGTATTGTATGCGTTTTAAATATTAATGGGAAAACCAACTTGCAGCTGGACAGAAATCTGAAAAGTCACAAATGATCTTTACAGATTGGCAAGGGTATGCTGTTGTGATTCAACCCCAGCTGGTGACTCAGCCCCACACAGCCACTCACTCGCCCCCAATGGGATGGAGACAATTGGAAGAGTAGAAAGTGAGAAAACTTGTGGTTTGGGATAAAATCAGTTTAACAGATAAAGCAAAAGCCATATGTGCAAGAGAAGCAAAACAAAGGATTCATTCACTACTTCCCATGGGCAGGCAGGTGTTCATCTGTCTCCAGGAAAGCAGGTCTCCATCATGCTTAACTGCTACTTGGAAAGACAAATGCCATCACTCCAAACGTCTCCCCCTTCCTTCTTCTTTCCTCAGCGTTATATGCTGAGCATGGCATCGTATGGTATGGAATATCCCTTTGGTCAGTCGGGGTCAGCTGTCCCAGCTGTGTTCCCTCCCAGCTTCTTGTGCACCCCCAGCCTCCTCACTGGTGGAGTGGTGTGAGGAGCAGACGAGGCCTGGGCTCTGTATAAGCACTGCTCAGCAGTAACGAAAACATCTCTGCATTGTCAATGCTGCTTTTAAGCACAAATCCAACACATAGCCCCATACTAGCCACTATGAAGAAAATTAACTCCATCCCAGCCAAAAGGAGCACATATGCCTCTGGAGAGATGACGACTTCCCTGAGCAAAACTAGCGGTAGCTTCTTAATTTACTCTTTCCGCTGGTGTGTTTTACTTCAATAGTTCTGCTTCTGATAAATGCTCAGGCCTACTTTATTTGAGAGAAAATAGGAATTCTTCTTTCAAATACTTACAAAAATGAAACTTTCTAGCCTGTAGGCCTTAGGAGCAGAGACCTGCTCCAATTCCAGGCAGAGCTTTATTATAGAAATCTCGAAAGCGAATGGAAAACAGCCCACACAGTGTATAATCACTGCTTGTGAGTTTCCTCTGTGAGTTATTAAGATTAAAATGATTAGGTTACTGGCTGTGTGCTAGAAACAATTGTTCATTTAACTATGCATAAATTGTTTTAAAGGTGTGAATAGGTCTTGTTGCTGAATCAAACATTTAGCATAAAAATGTCATTAGAAAGACACCCTGTTGTGGTGTTATGGGATAATAATTTCAGTAATAGAAATGTGAACTCTGTTATATACAATATAAAAGCTTGTTACCCTCTAGAGTACACAGAAAGTGAGACTGTCTTAACTCCCGTATATATCGTTGCCCTTTAACTGATGGAGAAATACTGTAGCTAAAGGTAGATACTAAATCATCCTGTTAGTTCTGCCCCATTATCTTGTACACTTCATGCTGGAACTGAAAATATCTTGAAATACAAATTTATACAGTAACATTAAAAAACTTCATACTCAATGTGTTTCTTTAAGGGTGAACTAACCGTTCATATGTATTTTATACTTAATAGTCTGCAAAAATATACTAAAAAGCCAAAAATTCCTGTGTTTGAAATGGAAATTCTTAGAACAACTGAAAAAAGTTATGTTAAAAGCATTGCATTTTATGATCTAATTTTTTGCAAGCTGTATTCATCAAAACTAATCTGGCAGCAGAAATGGAACAACAGAGTAATACCCAAAGTCCTTCACGCAACCAAACAATAACATGGAGTAGTAAATGGAAAGCAAGACAAAGAGGACCAGAGAGATCACATAAAATGTGGTATTGCAGAATATTAAATCCACTGCAGATAACTGGTGGCATATGAACAAAATTAAAATAGACAGTCTGAAGCTGCAAGCTGGGAAACGTAAATTTGTATCTCACTGATGTTTCCCTAATGGATAGCTCCAATGCATGATGGGGATTTATTTTTAAATAATGTTATTTCACTGCTAACTGACCTTCCTGTCCAGTTCAATTTACATAAGGAATTGAGATGCTTAGAAGGTATGATTTTTGGAGGAAAGAGAATTTTTGCAAAGTCACTCTGAAAGCCAGAATCAAAAAAAGGCTTGTTTTGTTTTGACTTAGAGAAGTATTACGATAAACAGAATTCTTGAAATAGAAGCGCAGAACACCAATTCTATTTAAATGTAATTCTGAGACCATACTACATCCCCGAGCTTGGTGTGAGCTGCATTTCGTCTGAGTCTTGTGCTCCTGTGAAGCTTTAGAGGCTTTAATAACACTTTGAGCAAATGCAAACACCTGCCCACATGGAGCTTATTTCACGTCAGGGGCCTAACACTAGATTAACTATATTGGACAACAAGTAATGAACCTGTCAATTGCACAAAATAGAACTAAAGGACAGCTCCTCAGACTAAGAGATGAGGGGCAATGTGCTAGCAATGCTAAGGCTTTGGGTGAGGATAGACACTGCTCTTGCTCAGGTGAAGGTAATAATTACATTGCAAGTAATTATTCATGTAATCATTACTTCCTGTTTTCTTTACAGTAGCTCTCGTTTCCCATGGATGGACTGCAGGACCCTCTTGTTTAAAAAAAAATGTTTATGGCATGTTATCACAATGTGTGACTGAACAAACTGTTAATTCTTCTTCACCCTGTTTATCATGGTTAGTGCTCGATAACATGAAAGCTTGTTCATATATATGACATTTTAACATGTATTAAGTCAGTCTGCACAGACATACTATGTTTACACTAGTAAATTAATCAATGTCAGGTAACAGTCATACCAATATTCAGTTGTCTACATTGCTGAATTATTACTNTTAATTCTGCTTCACCCTGTTTATCATGGTTAGTGCTCGATAACATGAAAGCTTGTTCATATATATGACATTTTAACATGTATTAAGTCAGTCTGCACAGACATACTATGTTTACACTAGTAAATTAATCAATGTCAGGTAACAGTCATACCAATATTCAGTTGTCTACATTGCTGAATTATTACTACAATCTTTTTTTTTCTGTTTTGGCCTGGGCAAACTAGCTGACTCCTAAATAAT
Source organism: Steatornis caripensis (assembly GCA_013398225.1). Lineage (NCBI taxonomy): Eukaryota > Metazoa > Chordata > Aves > Caprimulgiformes > Steatornithidae > Steatornis > Steatornis caripensis. Next base: position 137,908 of record VZSC01010765.1, read on the forward strand.
TCTTGGGCACAGTCTGGGAGTTATCACAGTCCAGTGACTATTCCCAGTAGTCATTTTGGACATTGTCAGTGTGTTCTGCATAGAAAGACTGTTTAACAGTATGGGTGCCAGCCTTTCTACATTAGCTGGCTTCAGTGCTGGGGAAAGGTCAGAAGCATATTTAATTTATTAGCATTGAAATTGCTTCACAGTCTGGAAGTACATCACAGATGTAACTTAGCAATTAGTAGCTCTGGAGCTCGGCAAAGAAACAGCTTTCAAGAAGCTGTTGAGCTGAAAATGACCGTGTAAGCAGATACTATTCTTCCAGGCCAGACATAAACCAAATTATTCAGAAATGGCTTAGTGTCGCCTTTTCGCTTTGCTTTGCAATAGTCTAGAATATCTTCTCAAAGTCTGTAAGAGCTGAGAAGTATGCAGGCAGCTGCTGTATGTCTCCTTGTTGCTGTTAGTTATCCTGTTGGGAGATAGGTTTTAGCTCCTAGACTTCATCATTGAGCTCTGGACATCAGTTCACACACCATGAATGACAGGCTTAGTCAAGCTCTACCTGGCTTCTACCACAGCAATTTACTTGTCCTGTGCTACGGCCTGATTATATGAGAATGATTGTTCTGTGGACACAAGGCACAGATAATGACTGCAGGGACATGCTATACAGACATTTCAGAATTTTGGTTTGTGCTAAACCCTAGGTGGATGAACACGAAGTTGTAAAAAAAAAAAAAAGCTGATAGCAGTCCCAAAGGATGGGGGGAAATGAGATTTCCCACCTTGAGAAGAGTGTGGTAGTGGCCCCCCATGAAGCTTCAGACAAGGGAAGGCTCCAACATCCTTGTGAATCCTCTGGTTCTCTCCTGCCACATCACTGCCAGCATGTGTGTTCTGGGAGAGGGATGAAAACTTACTGCTGATGAGGACTCTGGCTGGAGGCCTGAGGGAGAGCCACACTGGGAGACCATAGCAAAGTTGTGGAAAGTATGACCCAAGCCTCCCCTGGTAAATCCACACTTAATCTGTCTTCCTAGATGTCTAATCACATATACAGCTTCTGCTTCCGTCCTTCTTTTTCTTGGCCATTATGTAGTCTAGTTATTTTAGGAGGTGATCTGCAAAAATCTCAATAGAGAATATTCAACAGAGAAGAAAGATGGAATACATGGCTTTGTGTCTGGGGTAATTTTTAGCCCAGATACTTAGCCCTTTTCATATGGCTCCTGTGTCTCACTATGAAATTGCTATTAAATAAGGCAATGCCTTCTTTCCCCATTAAACAAGAACAAATGGGAAAATATTTTCACAAGAGTGACCTACTGATTACCAATCTGAAATGTAGGTTCCAAGTTCATTTTCTAGATTTATTATTTTCTGCCAAAATTGATTTGGACAAAAACCATAGTAATCACCTAATATGTGGTTAGCAATTTTCCGTTTCATTACACAACCCTTGTACCTTATTACCCATTTAAATGAATACCTGTTAAATGAACAGACCTGTACAATGCAAACAATTTTTCGATCCATCAAGCCAAAACAAATAGGGGACTCCAATAAAGTCTTTATAATAGTATACCACACTACAGAATGCAATAAAAATGGGATTTATCAGTGTAATACATCAGCTAAATTAATGTTAAACTTTGTAACAGAATAAAAATTACTTTTTGGGATGTCACGATTGTACCATAACTCTAATCCCAAGCAGTTCTGAGGAGGCATTCTGCATCATCTTTAAAAGATCGTTGAATATTTGGCACTAGAGTGACCATAAAAGTGACACTAATAATGCTAGCTGCAACTAAACTTGATACCAAATGTGCAATGATCTACTGACTTCTGTCACCATATCTGTCCTGATTTCGGCTACTGTGAATCTGCAGGCCTGAATCTCTTTAAAACAAAGAGGTAGCCACAGCAAGCTTCAGTGAACCTGAAGATTGCAGTGGATTAGATTTATCTATTCATTCAAACTGTGATTTAGACACAAGTTCTCAGAGGTGGAAGGAAACATGTTCACTTCTGGTTCTCTTCATGACAAAATCCAGATCCAAAGCTGTACACTTTAGGAAATTTTTTATGTGTGTGAACAGAATTAATTAGAAAACTTACTGACAGAATGAGAAGAAAGAGGGCAAACACTGGCTGATCTTCTCAGAAACAAGTTAAAGCAAATTGGTTTTAACAATGATTAAGAGAGGGAAGAGAGAGAATACACATTTTCACTAGGAATCAAGTAAAAGCGAAGCAGCGTTAGAATGAAATGGTAAGGCAAACCCTCAGAAAATAGTATTTTAGAATGACTGAAGCAGAGTGGATTTGTTTACTTGTGAAAGTTACTAGGTAAATAGAGGTTGTTAAATTTAACCTCACTTTTTCCAGACACATGCTTGATTGTAGTTAATAATTTCTGAGTTTTACTGAATTGTCCTTGCATGGATCTTCCATATCTAGTCCTTTCTGTTGGTGGAAGTATCTAAGGATACGCCTGCACAGCTACATGACTGCAGTCACATAGCTCACTCGTAGAATTTACTGCTCTAGCTGCCAAAAATACTTTAGACTTGTTATTTCACTTCCACGGCTGGGTGTAGCTGAGAGGCAGTTTAATAAGTTATGCCATTGCACCACTACACATCTACTAGCAGCTATATCCCAGTTCAGATCCTCTAGCTCTTTGAAAGCACTTCTGCTTCAGGAAGACAGTCTTACAATTATGAAACTGAGTTGCAACCTGTCATCTCCGAGCACTTACTCCGAGCAGAGAAGGACTTCATATAAAGAATTTTATCAGCCAAGATGTGGTAATAACTTGTTTCACCTGAATAGCAGCTGACACATTGGTCCTCTTCTGCTGTGTTTCTCTCAGCAGATACAGATGTCTCACCTCTCAGAAAAGACTCAAGACTTATACACGGTCCATTTCCTAAACCTATTGACTTTACCTCACACTCAAGCTCTAAATTATGTGCAATTTTTGAATTGTGAATGATGGAATGCTGAGCCTCAAGCATAAGATCAGAGAGGAAGTAATAAGACTATGACTTAAAAATAGTTGGTCTTCATGCTCAAATTTTCTTAGCAGCTAAATATCTCTGCTAGTTTTGTCCTGGAAGAAGAATCATATGGACTTCATTCCATGTCACTGATACTGGATGTGAAGGATGTAGATACTCTGGGGATAGCAAAGCATTATTGTCTCTGTTTAGACAAATACCCTTTTTGAAATAGATTATTTCCTCATTTATTGGCTAGCTCTTTCTTCTGTGAGTTCTCACAGCAGCAATATTGACACTTCTCTCTCAATAAATACTACTACATTTCAATTATGAAGAAGGAAAGATACATAGCATATCCTGCATATGCAGAAACAAACGAGGGGGAAAGAATGATGTGCAAAGATCTCGGTAGAAGTAGAGTTACACTCAAAACAGTTGCAGCTTTTAAGAGGATCACCAACTTGAACTGTACTCGAGGATGATCTGCATTTGCTACCCATGGGATTTCTATTCTCATCTGAATTACTGGCAATTTTATGTGTAGGACAGACTTTTCTGTTATGATGACATTGACATTGTGTGCGTGTTTGTGGTTAGACTCTGATGTTCCCATGGTCTGATAAAATCTACTCTCTTCAGGATTCTTACTTATTCTCTAATGAATGGATTTCGACCATGGCTGTCCAAGAGAATTTAGTTCAGAAGAAAAATCCTTGTTGAAAAAGAGGTGGCAGAGTTTTTGCTTAATGCCATTTCTCACTGTGATCATAGTGCAGCAGATACAAAACCAAGACAGCTTACTGTTTCCCAACGATCAAAAAAACCGAATGAGAACACAATCAATGGAGAGGTGGAAACTGCAGCTTCGTGTCTTGTCTGCAATGAATCCTTAACTGAATATACAGAGTAGCATAGTTCAAACTGAAAAGCCTAAGGACATTAATCTCATAACAGACAATTGTTCATAATAAGCACTTCCTTTTGCAATATGTAAGCATCTGAAATTCATGGTCCACTTCAAGTTCCCAGCTAGGACTTGATGTTTGCTCTCCGTCATGTAAGACGATTATTCATCTATTTGCGATTCCAAGATGACAAGAACACTCTTTTCAAAGTTTGACTGTCCTCGGTTTCGTGCTTATGCAGGAAAGGAATAATTTCAAAAGAACAAATTCTTCTTGAGCTATGTTTATGTGTTTAAGCTCTTCAAACTCTTGACTCTTGAGCTTTCTTTAGTTACTGTTTTTTGGACATACAGGCGTAGTACTATACATTAAAATGTTGGAGAAAATAGAGACATAGGACACAGCTCGTATAAACTTTATTTGGAGCCAAAAAATACAAGTCTTGTAACAGGACAAAAATTATATCCAATCTAGAAAAATAGAGCATCTTGATTTAAAGCAAAATCAAAAAAGATGACCCTGAGCAACAATTAGAAGTATGTATTATAGATGTCAGAATCCTTTAAAAGTTCATTTTCCCTTGGTAATATCCAGGCATTAATGTCCTTTGGTAGTAAGTAATGGTCTGAAAAATTGATGTTAAAAAGACAAAAACAATACAAGCTCTGTGGGAAGTTTGTTCTTACTGTCTCTCTCTCTCTTTATTTCCTTACAATTTTATTACTGAAATTGAACTACCTTTTTTTTTTCCTTCTGAATGAAATAAACTACGTTAAAGCACAGAAGCCTTGTTTTGAGAGTTGAGGGATTTTTTTATTGTCTTGCAATGAATCTCAAGAACCAAGAAATTNTCTCTCTCTCTATTTCCTTACAATTTTATTACTGAAATTGAACTACCTTTTTTTTTTCCTTCTGAATGAAATAAACTACGTTAAAGCACAGAAGCCTTGTTTTGAGAGTTGAGGGATTTTTTTATTGTCTTGCAATGAATCTCAAGAACCAAGAAATTGTGACGGAAACACTGAGATGTTCCTGGCTACATAATAGAGTTACTAGGCACTGAGCCATGCATGTATGCACACATGTACTTAAAATAAATGTAGTCAAGCAGAGTAAAATAAATTTTCAAAGAGCAAAAGCTGAGCTAAGCTTCTTAATACAAAAAGTCAGCTTGATTAAGGAATCAGACCACCCACTGCTAGAATAAAAATGTTTGTACCATATATTATGCGTCTTTGGTATCCACGGGCTGATATGAAGAATTGCAAGGTGGAACTCTACTGACTGGGTAATGAAAAAAAGATGCATTGAGACAATAAAAGAAAGCCAAAAAGATTTATTAATTCATGAATTTACATTCACCATGGCTAAAAATCAAATCTTCCTGTACAGAAGTCTTCAGAGTGTTCACATTAAGGGTTCAAATCATGAAGCTACTTGCAAACATGCTTAACTCTACCTCCATTTATTAAAACAATCTAAACATGCGCTTAACATTTACAAATGCTTAAAAGCCTTGCTAAATTAAGGCCTACATATCTGATCCAAAGTCCTTTGCCATCACTATGAGTCTTTCTACCAACCAGAAAGATCTTTGTGTTTATGCAGGGAGCTAGAACATCTGAACATGTTCCTAAATACCCATCACACCATAAAATTAAAATTAAAATTTTGAATCATAAATTGCATTGCTTTGGTTTTGTTTGTTAGCTCTTGTTTGCATTTCTCTTTGTTACTAATACCATTGCTGTATGCCAAGCTTACTTTCTGATATAAAATTGAAGTGCTTGTCTTGCAGAATGATAAAATATTTGATTTTACTTCAGTATATCTGTTTGTTTGCATAGAGAAGACTAATTTATTTGATTAAAGAATTGTCCCATTAATGTTACATGAAATCAGCACAACTTACATAAATACTTTTATTGCCCCAGAAAGGAGGGATGTTTGTATTGCAAAACCTCTCTTGAGTTGCAAAACCTTGCTTATTCTGTGCCATGTCATAAAGGATGCTCTTGAAATGGTAGACATTTTCTGAGAAGAAATACCTAAATCTGTAATAGTTTCTCTTTCTTTCAGTGAAATGCTGTTAGTGATGTTGTCACCTTATTCAAGCATAGTTTTCTCTAAGGGAAGGCTCATTTTTCTTAACAGTAACTTACCACTTCCTTCTCAGTTATTGATATTCATCATCTCCTTAAGGAGTGGTTTAATACAGATTATTTTCCCTATGAGAATTATATAGGAAAGATATACAACATGAAGTTCAGTTGGAGTACCTCAGTTGAGAAATGCAATGGTTAATGTCACCAGAAGTGCTCATTCACTGAGGACTTGATCCAAATTTCACTGAGCCTAGTGCGACTATACCTTTGGTAACTGGAAAGCATACCCACATTGTAGTTTGAATGAGTTGAAAATATGAAGCATATGAAGTACTGTCTTCCAAAAGTATGAGGTGTAACAAATATATCAGGTAGACAGATGCTAGTTAATTATAATGTCTATGGGTGACTAGTAAGAGCTCTGTAAGTGTAAGAGTTAATACAGTTCTTGAAGAAGCACAAATATACTAACACTTCACTGTGTTTCAGACCGTATAACCATTTTCAGGGCTTCAGCTGGAAGCAAAAGGATGTCTGCTGGTGGCTAAAAACCACTAGGCACCAGAGAAAAGCAGCTGCCATTTCTTGCAGTAACAAAGAACACAGAACTGGAAATAAAGTATCCTATTTATCTGTGTGTCTTTTGCAGCTACAGATTCTGGCAAGAATGAGTGTGGTCATCATGGAATGGTTAAATTTTAGCCCATTTTCAGTCATTTGCAATATGGTGAAACCCTTAAGCAAATTTAGTTAACTATCCTTGACTTTGTTCTTCAAGGAGCTAAGACTGGCTCTGAGGAAACCAGGAATGCTGTGTGGAAGTATTTCTAGTGCAGTTCCCCTTGTACTCTGCAGAGAGGCTAAAGCCACAGCAAATTCCGGGGTCCTTGAGTGACCTGGTCCACAGGGACTGCAGAAGGGTTGGAAGGGTTGTTGCAGCAGTGATGTTCCCCAAGAACACCCAAAAAAGGAGCCTACTTTGGCCTTTTTTTTCACAGCTACCAGTTTTGAATAAAAGAAACTGCTTGCTTTATAGGTGCTGAAGCAGCACATGGTGACAGTGTTCCATCTCTCACTACTGTTTCCAGCTCATTTCAGCATTCATGGTGTCTTTCTAGTTTCCAGACCTGCTTTAGTTTGCTGCTCTCCTCTATAGTATCAATCAACCAGCCAGACTGAGGCAATACATTTATCTGGGACCTTACTGTAAGAAATAAAGATTGTTCCCTTATCAACTCAAGTACTTCTGATTTACATAGCTCAATTAGAGCTCTGGACTGTGGATGTTGAACATCTTTGCCATGGGCTCAGCTCCTGACTTCATTCCAGCATTGTTAATGCGTTTGTATCTAGACGTCCCCACCGTATAAGATTACACTTGGACAGGAAAATAATCTAGTGATTTGGAAGCTGGTCTGTGATTCTGAAGACCTGAGGTAGTTTTCCTCCCCTGTCATGGACTTTTGTTACTGGGGAACAGTAACTTGTGTTGAATCAACATAAGTTTTGTGTTGATTATTGGTCTGTGTCTCTTGTCAAACTGCAGTCCTGTTTCTTTTTCCAAGCTTTATTGACTTGTGGGAATTAGTATAATATCAACATACTCAAATAATAACATAAATTAAAAATATTTTGGTAGAAACTTAAATTGTTTTTTGCAAAACCAAAGACCATACAGGGACACTGTGTGTTATGCAGGCAATATCCTCCTAGCATGGACATTACTTAGACCAGCAGAACAGTTCTGTTGCTGGAACAGCTGATTTCTTGTTGCTGTAGAAGCCTTCAAGGAAGAACCATGGCTATTCACTAAAACAGACAATTTTTCCCTTTTCCTGGTTGCATAGCACTGTGTTCCTGTTTTACCCCTGAAGCACTTTGCAACCCGTCTCCCTCAGTCTCAGACTGTCCCACTTACGGTTGTAAACCAGATGCCCAACACCACACTTTTTCTTTGCAAGCTTCCTGTATAGGAGCTTCTTCAGAAGCAATATTGTGTGCATTGTTGATAGGTATGCACAAGAAACACTTATCATCCTCTAAGTTAACTGCTATGAGAAAAATTTTTTTGAAGCACACACACAAAGTATCTCCAAGTCACTTACACTTTAATGGATGACTGAGTTACATTTCCTTTGTTACTGGGCAGATACTTCAGAGCGGTTGGTACGTGATTACCTCATGTAGGAAGTGTTGGATGAGCTGTGTCTCTGGGGTTACATAAAAGCTTGGGGCTTCACTCATTTGGACTACTTGTGCCTGAGGCTGTCACCCACACTGAATAAAATGATCTATACCAACCAAATCATCCCCATGTTATTAAAAGAGAGTTACTGGCATAGCTGTCAATCAAAGGCAACACCATGCCTCTGGCTGATTTGCCAGTACAAGTTTTCTCTTTGAAACTAGCCAAAGTTTTAAAAGACAAAAGGGCCCCAATTAAAATTAAATTCATGTTTAATTATGTGCATTTTTGGAATAGAACAAATACAACTAATGTAAAGTAAAAAATGTATAGCTTCTCTAAGTGACAAAGTGCATTAAAGCATTTTTTATGTCATCTCTTCAGGCCATTTTTAAATTAACAATCAAGAATTATATTCTGAACCCCTCTTCCAGACCTGATAGGAGTATATTTAATCATCAAGTGTCAGATCTTTTTTTCTTTCTGTTTGATAATTTTCCTACTTACGTATTCAGTTTCATATTTACAAATCATAGTTCTAAAACAAGAAAGACCATTGAAATCTTTCAAATTGAGTACAAAACAAACTATGTCATATACAGCATCATGGACCTGAATACAAAGCAAGAGTTTAATGCCTTACTAGGACACAGGATGTTCTTTGTGACATTTAATTTTTACTAGGAACACTTTTAGCAAAAGTATAGCAAGTAGTTTAAATCTCAGATAGACAATTCATCTAAGCCTGTTAAGAGAGCAAATCCTTCCTGTGTTGAACACTGATGTTACTGTGACTTTGACTTGTTCCCACCATGTAAACCCTTGTGCTCCCAGGTACACTCCTGGATATCTTATCTACTTGAATTGTTTATTTTATGAAAGGATCATAGGATAACAAGGCCTGTGAAAGTCAAAGAGTAGACTTGGAAACTGCAGAGGCATCTCTAATCCCTATTCAACAGGTTACAACATTTAAAAAACCCTGTAAGAAAAAGTGCTCATACAATGATTCCATGCTCTATGAGGCTATATAAATTGGACAAAAATGAGAATTATTGCCTTACAGGAATTTTACACTAAAATTTGCCATATTCTAAATCTTTCTACTCTATAGTCAGAGTATCATAGCAAAGTAATTTAACTTGAAACAATATAACAGAAAACTTCTGGTCTTTGAGATAACAAAGTCTCATTTCTGAAAAAATAGGTTTTTTTCAGTTTACTTTCAAGAGTATATATTAGGAAGGACTAGGCTATCACAACAAAACTGAATATCATGTTAAGGTTCCGATAGAACAATGGAATTACAGCACAACAATTTAAGTGGAAAATACCCTTTAAAAGTGCATGAAGAAACACAAATAACTTATTTTTATCTCATCCTTAAAGTGAGAGTGATTTCTGCAACAGCCAAAACCAAACTCAAATTGAAAAATTGAACCCAATGTGAGATTTTTCAATGCATTCAATGGTTCTCGGGTCTACCTTTTTTAACAGCATCTAGGTTTTTCTCCTTTATGGTAATATTGGTAGAAAAATACTACTGCTTCTCTCAGCAGCTAGAACAAAGAAGCAAATTAAATAATAGACACTTGACTTACCAGTTATTTTCAAACAGCATTCATCCTTGTGCAATGTACCCAGAGCCTGAAATGTTACTAATCAAAGTTCAGTCTTGCAGTACAAAGTTGGAGAATGTAAAATATCAAAATTCAGAATGACCATTACTTAAGAAGACATTTCCCTTCTTATGAAGACATTTGCTTAAACTACAGTGATTTTATTATTCTGTCTGTGCAAATAACGTTACACTTTCTGTCATTTATGTATGATAGTTGCATAGATGATATACTTAGAAAAGTAGCAATAAATAAAAGACAGCTCCTGTTCCACAGAAATCTTGCAGTTTATCAGATAAAAATGCACAGTGAGAAGCATATTGCTGAATAATTAAACTTTTATTCATATTTAATATTAGCTTGGTTTCAGTGGGACCAGTATAAGATTTTTTTTATCACTAATATAATACTCAACTTGTTGTGTAAAAGGAGTAGGAAGGAAACAAGGAGGCAAAAGGTGTAGTTCGGTACGAGTGGTTTTATTTATGCTGTTATTATATCTCATTTCATTTAATTACTTATAGCTAAATGGAAGGTGAGAATCCATTTTCCTAATTTTGTTTGAAATTTTTAGTGTGGTTTCCCTCAGACATTTATGTAGCATTGCTAGCTGTATGTATCTCTATTGGTCTTCCCCTAATAACTTTTGAATCTATGAGTTTATTCAGTCAAATCTGCCAAGGAAAGTTTCAAAAGGGATGGTTTCAGAGATGACTGCATTTTCACCAATTCTATGAATAAACAAGGACTGAATGTCTGTTTAAGTGCCACAGCACTTAAGGCTACAGCATGAGTTCCAACCGTTAGAAGTCATAGTGGTACCCACTTTGCAGAGGAACCCTACACATGATCCAACTTTGGAGCTGGGACAAATTCAGTTTGAACTCATCTCTCCTCGACCATCAAAGTAAATTCATTATAAATCACATAGAATGGAATTTATCACCTACCTGTAAATGTCTACAGTTTATATGTGTACATCTGAGCTCGTCATGCTTTATATAGTCAATGGGGAGTAAAAAGCACTGCAAGGGCACAATTCGTCTTACCTGCTTTAGACATCTATTTTAAGATGAGATAAATTATGCCCTAGAAATGCCAACTTTTCTCCATTGATGGCAAAGGCAGTCTAAGGCAACTTTCTCAAATATAAATGGTCATTTAAATCCCAACCAAAATTCATGGGAAATCAAGGTACTTATTCCCCAGCTACTTAGTAGAATTTTAACTCTGAAAAAAATGTTTCCTGTGCTCATAACTCTTCTCAAAAATAATGTGACTTTTTTAATTCAGTAAAGTTTTTGAAAAAAGCTGAGTCTATTGTGTATTTCTCACATGGGAACAAGAACATTGCCTTTCCATTATCTGTTTAGATGTTTGTTATGTGCATGCATATGCACACACATGAACATTGCAGGTTTTTAGGCCTCTTACTGTCTTGTGCTTTGATTGTGTGACCGTGTCATGGAAAATCTCAGACTGGGGTATGTGGTAATGAAGCTAAACTGAGGGGATAAAAACCATAGCTCGAACTTGCAGTAGGAGATACTGCCTTCAACTGATACTCTCTAAAGCCTGAAACCTTGCCAGCAGACTAGCCTCCCTAACAGCAGCGAAACTCTCTGTCCTCTCCCACATGGGGTCAATAGTGGTGGATAAACCTAAGTGGAGGTTAAAGGATCTGTGACCACCTGCATGTAGTCAGTCAGGCCACGGAAAGAAGAGGTAGTCTGGCTCTGCACTGCAAGTATGGGAGCTACAGCTCTCATTTCAGGGAAGTGTAAAGGAGTTCTCAATCTCAGTGCATACAGCTGAACTTTCAATTCCACAAAGACTGCAAGTGTGAACATAATTATGTGTAATATCTATGCATTATATAGAAATGTGTAGCTCCATTCCATTTTGCATATAGCTCTGCCTAGAACTGGTAAGTGCATAGTTGTGAGATGTATTATGGTAATATTAGCCAGAATCAGACAAGGGAAATAATCTAGTAGTCGGTATTCTTTTTTCAAAAGAAGGATAAAAAATTAATCTAATATGCTCCCCTTCTTAATAATTTCAGTATATGATCTCCTCTTGTTGCTGCCGCTTGCCTGCATGAGGTCCCAAAAAGAAAGCAATAGAATATCTGAAGCAATCGTTTTGTTTTCTGTGTGCTCTCTTAGTCTGTTAGCTCTAACACACTGAAAGAATGGAAGCGATTGAACTTGGTTCATAAGGTTTATAAGAAATGCATACATAAAATTATGTTTGCCATTTAAAAACTGCAATTCTGAATTGATAGCTCTATCCACTTTTCTTGATCCTCACCTCAGCTTTTCTTTTGCCCCACTTACCTTTTCATCCCTGCTTTGTTAACTTTACACTATTTCCCTTCACATTTCATTCTCTTTAGCTTCTCCTAGAATTCATGGGGATTATTTTTCCGAGGATTACAGGCTTTGAACTTCAAACTCTGTAGTGTTGTGATGTGACTGGTATCATCCTGTTCTGTTTTTACTCCTGGCAGCTGTCTTGTTCATTTAGATTAGAGAGAACATACATTATTTTGGGCTCTAACAGTGCCTTCTGTAGTTGAATGAGTGAATTTTTTTTTGTGGGGACCTTAGACACTGAAGTAATAGGTATGACTGATAATACTAAAGGTGATAAAGACACGAACATCCAGGAGAAAGATGGAAATTTGGTCTTCAGCAAAATAAAAGTAATTGAAAGGATTTTAAGTACTATGCCTGAGCATTGTGTTTTTTTCACTGCATTTGTCTTTATGCAAGTGGAACTCCATGCTTGGCAATTAATTATATAGTCTAGTTTCTGGCTGTAGTGGTCAGAATATTTTTCACCAGGAGCTAGACAAAGAACTATAGGATTTCAAAGCCAGAACAAGAGAGTTTGGAACAGACACCTGAAAAATTTGATTGTGTTAAATGGACAAAGACTATTTAGGAATATTTTATGACCTTTGTGCATCCAAGTAAATTTTTTTTGAACATTCTCAATTTCTATATATATCCTCTCACCAAAATCATGTTGTTTGGTTTGTCAGCAAGGAAAGAAGAGGAAAAACTTGGAAGAGGCTGTGACAACATTATCTGTTGTGAATACTTTGTTTGGTTCAAGAAATTACAGATGTGACCAATGTCATTAAATAGTGGATTTTGTTATTTTATTGTTTCACATTATACATGAGAAGGGATCCTGATTTCAAAACCTAATGGAGCCTCTGAAGGACGTAAAATGTTTTGTTTAATTTAAGTGGTTTTAAAATTTAAATTTTAACATTTAAAAAAAAATTTAAATATTAGGTAAATTTCAAGACAAAATCATTGAAATTTACCAAGAGTAGTGGAAAAATAAAATGCAATTGCATCTGAGCATCATTTTTAGTTCTAAGTGCAAAATTTTGCTGAATAGTTTCAGTGCAACAGAGAGAGACAAGTTTTATGTGAAAGAAGTGGTTGGGATACAAATAATGATTAAACCTGGCACTTGTTATCCACATGCCTTACTTCCCACATTCATTTAGAACTAAAAATATTTCTCTCAAGGTTTTTGTGAGAAGAGAAGGAAAAGACACAGTGCAAAAATTTCAATATGAAAATAAGTTATTTAAATAATGCTTAGATATTTTATTTATTCTAATAGGCAGGAAACAGCCTGTTCACGGCAGGGATCTGACTCTTTTACACATAAACACAGCTTCTTTGACTACTTTGCTGTACTTCAGGAACAAATGAAATGATTAATACAGTTTCTATTAGGCAGAAACCTCAGGAAATTGGTAGTTACAGATTCTAGCAGCTAGACTGGTGGAGTGTTAATGATTAGTTACTTTTTACTGTGTATTACTCTGATAAAAAACATTTTCTCCAGGATTAGTGGCTAAGGTAAGCATCTGTCTTTTTTTCTTTTTAAAATGTTATTGAATTTATAAAACCAAACCCCAGCAGAACTGCAAATTTAGTGGCTTTTTGCTGTTGTAATTATACATTGTATTTCTCTAGCAAATGCTTGTAGATAATTGCTGCATTTGTACTTTTACAGGTGGGCTGAAAGTGAAATATAGAGTACTATTGCTGAAGAAGGTATAACAGAAGATATGAGCAATAAATTACAGTGTGTGCTTCAAGAATGTAAAAGGCAATGCTTTTTCCAATTGCTATGTTCATTCAGCAGTTTTCCTGTGGACAAAAGACATTTTTACACAGTCAAAAGAATAGTCATCGATCTGTTAGACAAAGACTCTGCAGTTACGAGCTATCATGACCCTTATGTCCCATAGAATGGAAGCATTCCTCTAGTGTAGGAAAAAGAAGAGGTTTTCTTATTTTCTTATTTATTTTTGCACAATGTATGTTGAAGTTCTTGAATCTCCAGTTCAGTGCCAAATTCCTGTTTGGGGAATGAGGAATGACTTGCCATTTCTGCAGCTCTAACTTGCTTGCTCAGCAGATTCTCAAGCATCCACCAGCAGAATCATATTACCAGAGGTCACTGAAGAGGCTGCTCCTGACAGTATGTATTATAACAGAGAGCCATCATTGTTGCAGCCGTAATTTTTATTAACGTTACTCACAACCTGTAAATGCCAAGAGTAAGTCAGGCCCAAACCCTTTTTCACTCTCATCTCCACAACTACTTATCTCATTTTCCTGCCAACTTGCTTATTTCTAGGGTTTCTTTGAAATACTGACCTGCTAAATTAGAACAACAAATGAAAGTAGATTTATTTAACTTTGAAAGCGCTGTTGGCAGAGCCTTTTCACTTTGTTGTGAAGTAACTTCTGCATTGGAAGAGCATCTTAATGTGATATTATTCTGTTCATTCCTTTTTATCACAAGCTCCGCTTTCTTTGCCATAAACTCCAGAGATTTATTTCATTCATTGTCAATGTCATAACTTACCCTGCAGCATAATGAACATTATCTGAAGTGTTTGGTGTGCTTTTCTGCCTGGTGCTCAAAATGTATTGCTGTAAGCGCTGAAAAAAATAACATCTTAGTATTTTCTTCCAAGTTGCATGAAAAAGTTCTGCTTTGCTAAGTATATTTACACTGGTCAGGAATGGCAAGGGGAAGACTCTTACCTCAAAGGAGTACACCTAGGACATCTTGCTCATTGGCAGCAGCTATTTCTGGCACCCTACTCCCAGTTCATCACTGTGAGACCCTCAGTTGTCACTGGGCATGTCTACATGAGTGCACTGGCTGCACTTCCCCTCCAAGGCGGATCTGTCCGTCTGGGAAACCAGGGCAGAAGGCAGCATGACAGTGTGGAGCAGGGCTATGTAGCACGCTAATATAGAGGGTTTGTTTGCACCGATAGGAGAGGACAAACAGAGGGCACTGCATGCACTATGAATTTGCTGCAGAAAATTTGGGATCAATTGGGAAGACGTGTAAGTGCACTAATGCAGACCTGTGGCCCAAATAATAGACTGATACCTCTCTAAAGACTTCAGTAGTTTCAGAGTAGTACTGTGAGAATGTGTGACCGAGCTGGCTTGTTTCTGGCAGATCGATGTGTGGGTAAGAATAAACGTATGTGTCTCTGCACCTGCCTATATATAAATATCCAAAGACATCAGTGGACTTTAAATCAATGATAGATTAAAGCTAAACCCCTCAGGTGAGACAGCAAAGTGTCCAGGATTAATGGGCGTTCAATGCTCCTCACCAAAGGTGAACAACCAAATCCTAATTCAAAATGGGAATTGTAAATAGTTAACCCAAGCACAAAACAAAAGCAGCTGTCAGTTAGACCTCAAAGTGCCTTTACATGACTATATGTGAACTTCAGTATTTTGTTTTCATGATTGTAAATTTGCATTCATGAGCACATGTCTACACTAGAAAACCCAAATCATCCTTGAGATAAAAGCGAACTGCTAGATTCAATTCTAATAGCTAGTTGTTAGCTGAAAGCTTCCAATATGAATGAATTTTATTTTAAAATGAAAGGATTTTTCCTAACTCACTCCTTTACTGCTACTGCCGCAGGTACTTCACATGTTCTGTTTTTGGACACAAATTATTCCACCCTTCATGGTGGCACAACTTCCATCTTCATTAGGTACATTAAGCTTCTGATGACGGGTTTTATAAATTACAAATTACAACATAATGTAACTTTTGACTAGAAGGGATTGTAGTAATTAAAGCCTGATCTTTTGACCACATTATAGCATTCAATTTCCTGTGGCACAAAAATATTTATTGAGGGCATAAAAAGCAGGGATAAACACTCAGCCTTTTTGTCATTATTATTTAACTACTCTAGTCACTGACCCTGTCTGGTTCCATTTCTGTAAATACTACACTATATGACGTACCTTGACCAACACATTTTAGAAGCTGGAGTCATCCATTAAACTTGTGAAATGACTTTGCCAATAGAGCTTGTACAAAAAGTCAATAAGTAAAAAGCATTTCTCCTATGGGCTGTCTTAGCATTTCTTGCCATGATCAATATAAACAATTGTCTCAGTTTGACTGTTCAAGGAGCAGGTAACTAAACAGAAATAATGATGCTAATTGAAGGCAAAGATAAATTTGCACTTCATACCATTGCCTGGAATTTACATGCAAAATATGTTTAATATATGCCAGATTTACTGCATTACTAAAAGATGTGGGAAGGTGATGGTGGGGATACAAATATTCATGTCACTTACTTACTGAAAGTGCCAAATGCAGAGTATGCTGGCAGTGCATGATACTGCAATCATGAATTTTCTTTGCCAAGTATGTTAAATAACTGTAGCCTAGCCTTTTTAGGTTTCTCTTCCAGCAGCTATGCCTCTACATATGAGAAGTAGCTCAGACTAATAAAAAACCAATGTCTCCAGAATTAGCTTAACCATAATAATATTCACTAATTATACATAACAAACCAATATGAATACCACAAACTGTTGCCTAAAATTGCCCGAGCAATTGTCTTACATGTTACTCCGCATTTTGAAAAGTCTCCCTCTAGTCTTTCACAGCCTCAAGACTTTTTGAAAGGAGACCTTTCAGTACTATTCAGATGATACAATGTTTGTAGGATGCTGCTGGCCAGCATCTAGCTTCATTTAGACCTGTTACTAGAGAGAGATTACTTCTTTTTAAAAAAAATGAGGATCATGAAAAGAAGTCTAATAAAGAAGTCTAAAGAAAAGGAGTCTAATAATTAAACCAGTCTCCAACAGAACATCACGCCTATTCTCCGCTAAAAACGGTCTTCCTATTATTAAATACAAACTATTCTTTCCTTCTAATCTAGAATTAATTTGTGCAATGTTTCTATTATTTATAATTTTCTGTGTCATCAGCTGCTCAGGAGATTAACAATACTTCTGTTCTTTCTGAGAGTAATTATAATGGGAGAGCTTTTGTATTCATCAGACTTTTTAATGTGGTTATTAATACTTACATCTCATTACATCTGTTGAATCATAATTTAATTTTTAATTACTACATACATTTGTGTGTTTTGTATATCTGTATATGTACATGCTGATTATTGGAATTGTTCATACCACAGAGGCTAAGAATAATTCATTTTAGACAATAAAACAGTTATTGTGCCATTGTTTTCAGCAGAATTAATATATTATAGACATTCGGATCTTTTGACTATTGATCAGACAACTCTTTAATTGCTGTTTCCTAAATTTAGCATTTTAGAACCGAATTCAAAACTTGTTAAAGTAAATGGAGGAATTCTCACTGATTTCAATGGCTGTTATGTCAGGTCATTTTTTTATTATTATTTATTAATATTTTATTACTACATCTCTTTATTTCTTAAGAAAAATAAAATTACTTTTAATACTATTGGAAATGAAGGACAAAAAGAAACAGTGGAGAGTAAGAAGGATGCACAGCTACTTCAAGTGAAATACTCTCAGAAGATGCAGAATTTGTATTTGGCAAAGAGCAGTGAAAAGTGAACTTTTTTTCCCCCAAAACTTAAAGTCCATTCAGCAAAGCTAGGGTAAAGGTAAAGAAGCCACTGGGAAACTTGGAGAATACTTTGACCTTGATCCAGTAAAGTGCTCAGACAAGCGCTCATCTTTAAGCATGTGAATACCCCTACTTGAGCCAATGGACAACTCCACTCCACATGTCTAACGGGCTGCTGCCTGAATAGGGGAAGGGGGTAGGAATTTAATTGTGGGTTCATGATTACTGTCATCATTAGGGTCATGATTAGGACCAATCTCTGGTCACAGGTACAGCCTAATTTATATAAATCCTAAATTTCTAATGCCTAAACTTGAAAACTTAATTTGACACTTCACTTCTTAAAACACTGTGTTGAGCCACTCCAAGACCAAATTTCTATGTTCTGAAATTGCAGAGGTGACTTGAGATGGGATTTATTTTCACTAACTTCAGCCTTCTGATGTCTAGCCTATGTTAGTCACAAGAGAGAAGTTCTTCTAGGGGAATTTGTATCACCTGTAATTATTTTACTTTTCAATGGGATTAATTATCATTTCAGATTCCCTAATTCTCTCCAGAAGTTACAAAGAAGGTTTAGAGAACTGGCTTACTATGGTATCATCATTTTTTAGATCGCTAAAATTAGTGGAGATGATGGAGCTGAACATAAATTTATACATTTAACAAGTGTTCCACTGGCCCAGCTGAACCTGTAGTGAAATAAAAATATATTAAGCAATTAGCTGCTATGAGTATTTAATGAATCCCATTTATCCGTATTTACACACACATAACTCCAAATGCTTGTTCAATTAAAGGCCTTCATTTGCATTACATGTACAGAATTCCTCTGTCTTCCCCCCACTAAAACCAAATATCAATGAATGCACAAATGACCAATGAATGTATTTGCAAGGGTGGTATTTATCTCATGTGTAAATTGATACCGTTGTAAAAACACGTACCTGGATAATAAATCAGTTCTCCAATGACAAGGGAAAATAAATGAAAGTTGATGATTACAGGTCCATAATAACTCAAATGGCCATGAATGAACACAGCCTGGAGACAGACAAAGCCGCCTGTTGAAATCAATGCCATGAGAAAGCATGAAGAAGGAAAACAATAAACAAGATAAATTTGAATAAAAAAATCACCAGTTGTAAATAAATTGTAGATAATACCAAGTTCCTTGATAAATAATAGAATCATGCATTCATAATGATGGTATTTGAAATACATACCTTCAACTGCATCGCACATGTTGAAACCAAGTTATATATATTTGCAGTCATTTAATTAAAACATTATAAATTACTAAATTTTACCTTTATAAACAGTTTTCGTGGTTTTAAGGTAGCTTATGCACCTGTTTTAAGGTTATAATCTCTTACTCCAGTTTTTATAATCAATAAAATTATCAGCTACCAGTCAGCTGTGCTGGCTTTGTCCCCTCCCAACCTCTTGTCCACCCTGAGCCTACTCGCTGGGGCAACAAAGTGAGAAATAGAGAAGGCTTTGATACTGGGCAAGCACTGTTCAGTCATAGATAAAATATTGTTGCGTTATCATCACTGTTTCAGTCACAGATGCAAAAGACAACACTCTGGGCTGCTATGAATCATATTAACTCCTTCCCAACCAGACCCAGTATAGTGTGTACCTTTAAAATAAAGTTGCTTTTGACAGCTAGGTGTCCCATTTTTTCTGTATTCTCTTGCTAAGTCTTATTAAAAAAAAAATATGTAATTACAAGGTAAGATTATCTAATCTCCTATGGAACTCTGCTGAAATTGTAATGTAGTAGGTTAGCTGTCTGAGAAGACAAGTAAGACTTAGAACAGTACAGAAGTGAGAAATAAAGTAAGAGGGAAGGTCTGTGAACAGTAAATATAGAAAAATAACATTGAGATTCATATTTTAATTAGCACAATTGTGACCAGAAAGGAAATACTTTTATTAGTGCATTGTCTTGTAAGTAATCTTTTAGAATTCTCTGTAAGTAATATCAGCTCATGTTAGACTGTCTCCTAGGCAATTTAGTCTAAACTGTTACCTTAAAGTGAATGGAAGTCATAAATAGTTAATCTGGTAGTATTGTAAGTAGTATTTGGATTAAATAACTGCCAGATAGGCTTTTAAACAATAATGTGCATTAAGTGATTGCTGTGGTTTTTAAATTATAATTTTATGCAAAATAGAAAGAAATTAACAAGCAGGGTAAAAGTCACAACTTAACGAGCAGAAGGCAGTGAGGTTCCAACCCTCAACCCTTGGATGTAAGTGTCTAATGCTAATTAAAGATTCCTGACCCAGTTACTTATGTATTTATTGTATTTAGGAACTCCAAAACTCTCCTAGCATTTATTAGGAATAATGGTTCTGCAGTCCTGTAATTTCTCTAAACAATTTCTGACTTTGCCAGCTGCATGACAAAATTAAACTCACCAATTATAACTCTGCAATTGGCTTGACAGTACTCAGTTTGTTTACGTGAATATCCAGTTGGGTGATATCTTTGATGTGGGTGTTGGTAGCTTCATCAGTATTTTAGTACGTAGACAAAATATGAGTTGACAGGAATAATGAGGATATTGGAGTCTTCTACCTTTTTAGTTGGGGAAGAAAGGTGACCCTGCAAATCTCAGTCATGCCTAGTCTCATTTATTCTTACCAACCTGCCCTGTTAGAGAGCTTGTCCATACGTTTTTCTGGCACAGGAATAAAAAGTTCAATGAACATGGGCTATGTAATTTTTGAACTAATTGACAAGAAGGCATTTTTTTACCTGCAAGAAAATACAGATCCATTTATCTTCTGTGGTGGGTTGACCCTGACTGGACACCAGGTGCCCACCAAAGCTGCTCTGTCACTCCCCTCCTCAGCTGGACAGGGGAAAGAAAATATGAGAGCCTTATTTTTCACTCACTTGAATCTGAGTGAATGGTATTACTGCTACTGTGCCTGAATCAATATTTTGAAACACAAAGTGTATTACCTCTATATTACATTAGACAGAGTTAGCATAGATGTCTTAAAACAGTGCAGATGACTTAAGGCTTTGAGGCTTAGGATCTTACCCATTTGATAGCAAATATTTTTCCTCAAACACAAGTTGTTCCTTAGCTATGTGTGTAGCAACCCTATGGAAAAACATGTATCCCATAATCAAAGATAAAATTTATTAGTACAGATTATGTAGCAACAGAAAGATTAGTTTATGACAAACTTTCTGAAGAGAAGTCAATTCATAAAATTAGATTTTTTGTGTTGTTAATAAAATACTGGTTTTTAGCTTTCAGTTTTATTCAACAGATAGAAAAAAATATATTAAAGAAAAATGATGAGAAATATTTTCTGGCCAGAGTAGCTTCTTTTCCGGTGTTAGTGCTTTTAAATTAGTTTAAAGATAAACCAGCTGGAGAAAATTGTGTGGCTGCTATTTAGAGTGACACATTTACAGAGAAATTTAGTGCTTGTCCAGCTGGTAGTTTTGACTGTGACTGTGTGTAAAGATCTCCTGTCTTTTCCAGATTATGTTCTACAGTGTTTATGAACACATAACTTGATTTTCCAGATGAAGAAAATATAATCTAAAATCCAAGTAAGTGCATCATAAACTCTGTGAAACAAATCAAGCATAGTTGTTTTGTTTTTTCCAAATGGAAGGTAATTAAAAGGACTTTGGTTGTTTTATAGTGTATCTCTTGTTCTTATGCTGCAAATTTAAACAAGTATTATCCCTATATTGGCTGGATTCTGATTTGGTTTATTTTGTAAATTTGTCCAAAAAGGCTAGATTTGGAATTATCTTCTGAGCTGCCTTAGATTGGCTGTCTTTCTTCATTAACTAAGACCAGTGGTATCTTTAACTTCCAGAGACAAGAATATTTATAGGGAGAGAAGGATCATTTCTTCTGTGAGATATTTTTTGAGAGATTTAGCACAGATTATGAAGAAAATGGTGCAATAACTGGCAGAGGGTACCAGAAACCTCTTCAGTCCATTCTCCTGATAATTTTCTGATTTAGTGTTGCCTATTTATGGAAGATTTTCTCCCATTATGTTTTTAAATTTTGGAAGTTCTGCATAAGAGAAAGGCGAGATTCATCTCACCAGTCATAACCATTGAAAGATAAGGTAGGTGGTTTTCAGACAGCGTTTTCCAGGGTTACTCCCCAAGTAGGACAGGGAGGCAGGTAACTTCAGAGTTGTCTCCATCCCATCAGCCTTCAAGTATGATGAATCTCCTGCCATGAACTGTAGAGGGCACCTCACACCACTACCTTGGAGGAGGTATAGGTACATCTCTTTTTACACAGCTAAAAGTGGAAAGGCTACGCTTATCCAAGCCACTGCTTATATTTCATAACATCTAATTTTATAATGTGTTAGGACTCAGCGAATTTAGCAGTCTGCCCTGTCAGTGCACCACTGTAGAGGGACCTGTTTTTGACTTTCTATTGTCAATCAGCTCTGCAGAAGACAAGTGATCAGTATCAGTGTTAACTGAAGTTCTCTGTATGTACTCAGAAGCAATGAGCTCTGGTGCATTCTCTAGAAAAGAGTGTGATAAATATAACCACAATTAGCATTGATACTCTCAGGTTGGTACCTTTAGGTACTGGATTGAATGAGGGAATTTTCAGGGATTCTACTTAAAGACAGAAAGATATGATCAGCATCCTGCCACTGGAAGTCCTCAGAAAGGACTAGGCAAATGATACAGATACACCATCTTCTGAACACTAGTCTGAATTTATCTCCTAATTGCATGAGCTAGGTAATCTGATTTTTTTTGTACTATTTTATCTGAGGTTTGCATATAGTCTAATAATCATTGTTTGAGCATTAAAACCTATGAAGGTGAAACCCGTGACAAACTGTTATTCCTGTTTTATCAATGGGAAAACTGTTATAGGAAACAGTAGATTTTGGTATTAGCATAAAAGTAATAGTCAAACATTTGCCTTCTAATTCCTTCTTCTGTACTTAATCCAGTAAAACATTATTGCTTAAATTGGGAAGGAGTGAAGGGGAAGATGACAGAGAAAAAGAGGACATTTCCCAACATAAGACCTGCGCATTCCTATCATGTATGTTTTTCAAAGTCAAAGGACAGTCTTTAGGGATCCTACTATAATATTTTGTTTTCTGAGGATAAGGTCCAGGGAAAAATGCTGCATAGGCTATGCTACCTTCCAGGAAGCTTTCTGTGCAAAGCGACGAGATTACTTGACTGTCTCTCAGGATTCTGAGAATTAATTAATACTTGACTGGCTCTTTGAAGGAATAAAGTACGGAGTCCTTCCACAGTTAATGCTGTAACTAAGTTTCCTTTTCAAGTGCATTATGTGTTTCTGTATCCCTTTCTAATTATGTATCATAAATGCCAGATGTTCTGGGTGCACAAAGTGGCACTGATGTGGGGACAGAAGTAATGTTGTTTCGGTGACTTTAATTATGCATTCCTATACTGACAGCAATTCTGGGGATTGGGCAAGCGCTTTAAATTAGAACTGTTTGGCACTGGGATACTGTAGTATAAAAGTTACCATTAAGGGAATTTTCACTAAAGTTCTTGATGTAATTTTCTACTTAACCATGTGTCTGGGCTTGATTATGATTCAGAGCGCTAGAAGTGCAGCAATAAATATCCTTGTATTTTATCACTGACGGGCCCCTAACTGCAGCAGAACTTAAAAGATCAAGATTTTATTTGTAGGGAGGTTTGTTTGCTTGTTTGTTTGTTTGTTTTCAACTCTTAGTCTCACTTCTCTGCTTCATCATCTCTGCTAGATTGCCTGAAAAGATAACATTGATGTGACTGTCTTCATTGCTGTCATAAATAGTGGAAGAAACCCCTGCAGGAAATGAGGTGAGCTCCTCTGGGTAGCAGAGATATCAGTGCTTAAAATAGTAAATCTGCTAAAGAGACTTGTGCTAAGGGACATTTTCTCCTCGCTTCAGTTTGTGCTAATGATGCTGTTGTATCACCCACCACCGTGTTGTACAAGACTTTTGTTTCTATTTCTATGTCTTCTCATCTCACTTCTTCCAAGCTGTTGAAATTCCTGTAGTAGTTGTATTAAAGGTCAGCTGCTTTGATGCTAAGGATCACCCTTTTCCCCATGTATGCATACATTGCTTAGCATAAAGGAATCTTAAAAATAAATAGATACACAGATGTTAACCGCAATACAAATAATAACAGCTCATTGGGTTTTCCAAGCTTCGTTCTGAGTAAGATGTTTGAGTCTGTAGGAGATGACTTTTTATTGGTCCTTTTTCTTCTGATTTCCTTAGTAAAGTAATAATTGCTTTCATTTTATGCAACAGTTGGAAGCAACATTTTTTTTTTTCTAGACTACTGACAGGGCAAAGAATTTTCAGAAATTAGGGTTATACTGTAGTAGATGAAGCATAGTCACACCCAGATTAACTCAATTACATCTGATTTAGATCAAAGATAGGGATCTCCATGTCATAGCACATGAAAAGGGGAAAAGTGTCTTTGTAAGAATTACAAAACATTATTGTTGATTAGCTGGCAATTTGCATAGTATAACCTATTTTGCCTTTGATGGTACATGACCTTTATTAAAGAAAGAGGTAAATAGCTTTGGTAGAGACAGTAACAATTGAAAAGTTGTTGCTTGTAATTTATTAAAGAATGGGTTTAGTTAGCTCTAGAGGATGCATGGGAATTCACAGAGCTGAATTTCCAGTTAATCTTTAGTTGGTACTCAGTAATGTAGCAATAAAATGCATTTGCTTTTCAAATAAAAGGACAGAATAAATGATCAGATTGTCCAGCAAAGCTATAATGTATCTTTAATTTCTGGAGGAAAGCTTAAAGAAATCAGATAGGATTATACAAAGGATAGTAATTAGGACTTAATAAATTGGTCCTGTAAAACTGCTACAGATTCCCAGCAAAATACCAGTTATTGGTTTTAAGTTGAGAAGCAATTACTGCTTCTTCATGGGGCCAGTTTCAGGGCTGAAGCTTATGTATTTCTTTATTACGTTCCAAGAAAAACAAGCTGAAATTGATGAAAATACACTGTTTGGCATTCCCATGCATTATAGTAAACTATGAACTTGTCCTGGGTTCAGCTATGATAGAGTTAATTTTCCCCAGAACGCTGGGAGGGGGATAGCCGACCCAAAGCAGCCAAGCAGGTATTC
>VZSC01010765.1:163187-188790 GCA_013398225.1 Steatornis caripensis
TTGTTATTGTTACTGTTCTCTCTCTCTGTGTGCTGTTGCATTAAACTGTCCTTATCTCACCCCACGAGGGCTGCCCCTTTCTCTGCTGATTCTCCTCCCCGTCCCGGTGGGGGTTGGGGGTGGGGGGTGCAGTGAGCGAGCGGCTGCGTGGTTCTTTGTTGCCGGCTGGGCTCAAACCACGACAGAGCTGCAAGTTCAGACCTGCCACTGCTCCTGTCATGGGACGGGTACTGAAGCAATGGATTCCAGCTCTGACAGAGAGCACTCTGAGAGCAAATACACCTCTGCAGAGCTGTGTTACCAGATTTGGTAGAAGCTTCTTGGAAGGTCATTTATAGTACATTAATGTTCAGAAAGGTTTTGCTGGTTGTTATCGATAACTTTTCTGAGGTTATAACTCACATGCCTGAAAAATGCATTCACATGCATGTGTCCAGCATTGATTCTACTAAGTTTAAGAGTGTCAGAAAGAAAAACATCAAGGCTATATATTAGTTCAGATGTTCTGCAGTGGGAAAAGAGCATTTAACTGCCCTGTGTGGGAGACATCTCTGTGCAGAGTTCAGTCCTCTAGCCTCCTTTCTCCACACTAAATTATCCTTGCTCCTTAAGAATATTTATTTGGAAAGCTCATTTTATTTATAAAGTGTATATATATATTTTTTTCTTTTAAGAGGTGCTTTTTGTAGACAGCAGATTACTAGCTGGTTCTTAACAAGACACTGAAAGTTTTTTGTTCCTGCCCTGATTCCAGTCACTATAATTGCTGTTAATAGCACATAGCAAATCCAGTATCTGCATTTAGTTCTGCTTCCCTCGTAAGAGGTAAGTTACGGATTTCTGGAAAATCATATGGCCAGTGGCCAGGTATGACTATATTAAAAGTATACAGGAGTAGCAAATGCACCAAAAAACATTTCTACTGCAGTGACAGATCTGATGAGACGGTACCTGAATGATGAAAAATTACTGTAAAAAATAGCACCACTTAAAAGCCTTAGAGTGATTTAAAACCAAAACCACCTTGATTTACATCTTAGGTAAATACAAGGCTTGAGGAGGTTTCAAATAAGATTGTCAAATATTGAATGTTTTAATTTTAAATTGAACATCTCAAGTACAAAAACCCTTCATAGAAAATACAGAAATGTAGTTGCCGGAGCAGGAAAATCGGTATGTCAAGGAGGTGAGAGATGAAGATTGTCAGGCAATGTAAACTCAAGAACTGTTGTCCTGACCTGACTTATTAATGACAGCCAGAAAACACTGTATGCATTCAACACACAGAAATAAGAGGAAAGGTTGTACATCAGAAACTCAACACAAGAAATGCCCTGAACATAATATGAATCATAACAGCCTTAATGTGAACCTGATTCTCTTTGGCTGCACAAGGCCTTTAACTTCTGTATGTCCACAGATTACTCATACGTCTCTCATTATCTGATAAGAGAAATTTTGCAACGAAAAAAAAAATTCATTCCTCACTGCTTGCAAATGCAACTATTTTTTGCTAATACATATTATATTTTATGTTTTGCACTTTAAATCCATTTCCTACATAACATGTATTTTCAGAGAAATAGTCTGTTTTAAGATTAATTTGTACTTATGGTGAAGAGGAACTTCTCTGTAAACCTCTTGGAGCACTTCTAGAAGTTGTTAGAAGCATGCCTACCTTTAGTTTTGCCCAAATTATCTCTTTGTTTTAGTTATTCTGCTGTGAAAGTTCCTGATTAAAGATATCTCATGAAAGGAGAAAAGGATTTGAATATGAATCAGAAAGTAGAATAAGCATGCGTACAGCTATATATTTCCCGTATCTCCTGAGAAAATGATGGGTTAAGCTTGGTGGAGGGTGATAATTTTTGTAGGGATGTTTACAAATTTTAGGTAGTTAGCTTTATCAGCTATCTATGTGAAGTGAAAGCTCTACACAGTAAAATGTAAATGACCTGATGAACTGAAGGGTAACGGTTAGCTCTTCACTGTAAGGATATTGTTTAGAATGAACTATTTCCAAAGTCTCCAAAGTTAAAAGGAAGTTGTTGAGTATTCCATATTTGAGCTATCACATGTGAAAGTTTTTTTTTTTTAAAGCAGTATTGAGGGCTGTGTAATGCTAAGAACTGCATGGTATGGTATGGCATGATATGTAGGTGTGAAATTTAGAGCAGAGTGCTGCATGGGAGAATTGGATGTGCAATTCATAAAGGTGCAAAGTCTGTTTACTGTCTTATTGCCTCTAAAAATGTATCCGTGGGTTTCTAAGAAGCCTTCTCTATCTAAGAAACTGCTTTAGTGTTTTGAAGTGCAACACTAAAGAACCATTTACAAAGCTGAAATGTTAAGTGCTAGGAAAAGTATAAATCTATAAACATTATTGGAGCTAGAGAAAGTAACTTTAAAAAAATCCCAGGCAACTTTTTCACATTTTTGATGCTGTTCTAAAATGGAAACTAAATGGAAGTAGCAGGCAATGCAATATTATTTGTAATGTAGGCTTGGCCTGGCTTATGTACACTGTACCAGACCACACTTGTGTACCACAGTGTGTCTTTCAGCCTATTTCACCTTAAAAGCCATCAGAACAGTCTAGGTAAGACTGCTGATCTGAGAATAGTGCCTGCAAATGTTTGTGGTATTTTTATTCGAATTACTTTATTTCCATGGACAGACAAAGTCATCACTGGTGATCCATAGAGGAGCACCACAAAACTTTAAAATTGAGGAAATATTTTTAGTTTTTCTTTTTTTTCCTCTCTTTTGTGTAGGGTTATTAAAAAGGAAGGACTGATCTTTAGTAGGTTGATAAGGGGAAATCTGGAGATTTCCATTTTGCTTGCAGTTTCTGTTGGTAGTGGTGGAACTTACTTTGGTTAATTTTAATTAACAGTAATTGGGAGTCAAGTTCAAGTCAGTCTCTTCAGCTTCCAGGGCAACTGCTGGAGAAAGATAAGCACTATCAGATGACAG
The DNA here is from genome assembly GCA_013398225.1 of Steatornis caripensis. Lineage (NCBI taxonomy): Eukaryota > Metazoa > Chordata > Aves > Caprimulgiformes > Steatornithidae > Steatornis > Steatornis caripensis. The sequence continues at coordinate 166,164 of VZSC01010765.1, forward strand.
TTCATTTTATCAAAATAGTTGCTGACAATAGTGGTACTCATTCTGCTACTGTGTCCAGTTCTGGGCTCCCCAGTACAAGAGAGACTGGGAACTACTGGAGAGAGTCCAGCAGCGGGCAACAAAGATGATTAGGGGAGTGGATCATCTCTCGTATGAGGAAAGGCTGAGAGAGCTGGGTCTGTTCAGCCTGGAAAAGAGAAAGCTGAGAGGAGATCTGATCAATGCTCACAAATATCTAAAGGGTGGATGTCAAGAGGACAGGGTCAGACTCTTCTCAGTGTTGCCCAGCGACAGGACAAGGGGCAATGGGCACAAACTGGAACACAGGAAGTTCCACCTGAACATGAGGAGGAACTTCTTTACTGTGAGGGTGACAGAGCACTGGAACAGGCTGCCCAGAGAGGTTGTGGAGTCTCCTTCTCTGGAGATATTCAAAACCCGCCTGGATGCATTCCTGTGCAACCTGCTCTAGGCTAACCTGCTTTAGCAGGGGGGTTGGACTAGATGATCTCTAGAGGTCCCTTCCAACCCCTACCATTCTATGATTCTATGATTCTATGATTATTTCTCTGTATTGGCAAAGATAGCTGTCTTAGGCAAGATACCCAACTCTTACACGACAAGATGTGTGAGGTGTATCATGTAATATACAGTGAATGAGAGTCACTGAGGCTGTATTCAGACTCTGTATGAGGGATGACTGACACAGCTCTTGTGACAACAAAGCATGTAAATAGAGATTTGAGAAATGTAGAGTTAAGATTACCGTGAGCTTCCACATCCAGACTCTCTATAGGGGAGTAGTTGTTGAGATGCTTAACTTAGGACCTTCAAATAGGCAGTTTGCAACTATTTTTATGACTAGGTTACACAATGTAAGTATCAAGTGCTCTGAATTCCTCATAATTTTCTTGAACGGAAAAGCTATGACAAATTCATGAGAAAGAGTCAGAACCCTGCCTTTACCGTGGTGAAAGAGAGTTACCAATATCTTACAGTCTGGTGATTTATCATTTGTTCAGGAGCTTCTTTGTCAGTATACAATACAGCATGCAAAATGCAAAAGGCATTCCGAAGAAAACAAATGGAGGAATCTGATAGGATTGCTTTACAGTAAAATATTAACAAGATTTCTAATCTTGGCACATTGCTGAGTCAGCATGACACAGATCTAGTAATTTGAAATCCTTGTAACTGTAAAGCAAAGTGAACCCAAATGCAAATATTCATATTTCATATGTATCTAAGAACTTCCCTATTCTACACATGTAGCAATGCATAATTTACAGCAGGGTTGCAGAAAAGGTATTACTGTTACATGGGTTGCTTTAAATCTACTGATGTCTCTATTGGCTTCAGAAGGGATGGGTCTTGGCTCTTTCCTTTTCTTCCACAAAACAAACATTATTGTTCTATCTCTTAGTTCTCTGTATCCTAGCACTAGTTTTCCTTCTGTGTGTCTTGATCCTAATTCAGTAGTATATTGCCACGCTGGCATTATTATCAGGAACCAGAGAGAATCACTTAGACCCATAGTTAGAGAAGTTGACAAAAGATGGGATTTTTTTGCTGTAGCAAAGAGAAGCTTATTTAAGACTAGTAAACCTGTAATATTAGTCAAGACTTTCAAATGAACTGTTTTAATTTACATGCAATCCTCATTCTGCTGAACATATACATTGTGCACATTGTCTACCTGGATTTCTTCAAAGCTTTCAATATGGTTCCCCACAGCTTCCTTCTAGAGAAACTGATGTGTTATGGTCTGGACAAGTGGTCTGTGCTGTGGATGGGGAACTGGCTGACAGACTGCACCCCCAGAGTGGTGCTACATAGCTCCTTTTCCAACTGGCAACTTGTCACATGTGGGGTCTCCCACGGATGGATATTGGACCCAATACTATTTAATATCTTCATAAGTGATCTGGATGATGGGATCAAGTGTACCCTGATGAAGTTTGTTGATGATACCAAACCGAGTGGTGACGTGGATACTTCAGAAGGGAAAGCCACCCTGCAGGAAGACTTGGATAGGCTGGAAAAGTGGGCTAGCAAGAACCTTATGAAGTTCAACCAAGACAAGTGCAAGGTCTTGCACCTGGGAAAACATAATCCAGGTGTTCAACACAAGCTGGGATCTACCTGGCTGGAGAGCAGCTCTGTTGAAAGGGACCTGCTGATGGACAACAAGCTTGATATGAGCGAACAGCATGCTGCTGTGCCAAAGAAAGCCAGCAGGATGCCGGGTGCCTCAACAAGGGCATAGACAAAGCAGAGATAAAGAAGTCATTATCCCACTCTACTTAGCACTTCCTAGGCCACACCTGGAATACTGTGTTCAGCTTTGGTCAATGCTATACAAAACCGATATGGACAGGCTGGAGAGGGTTCAGAGAAGGGCCACAAAGATGATCAAAGGTGTGGGAAGCCTGCCATATGAGGAAAGGCTGAGAGAGTTGCGTTTGTTCAGCCTTGAGAAAAGAAGGATTAGGGAGGACCTCATTACCATGTTCCAGTACTTAAAGAGTGGCTACAAAGGAGATAGAGACTCCCTTTTTACAAGGAGTCACATGGAAAAGATGAGGGCTAATGGGTACAAGTTACTCCTAAGGAGATTCCAATTGGACACAAGAGGAAAATTTTTTGCAATGAGAACAATCAGCCATTGGAATAATCTCTCCATGGAAGTGGTGGATTCCTAAACAATGGACACTTTTAATATTCAGTTGGACAGGGTGCCGGACCATTGGGCCAAATGATAGTTGAGGTCCCTTCCAACCTGGTATTCTATGGTTCTATGATTCTGTGATATACAGCTTTGTAACTCCAAAATCATATTCTCCATAGCCACAATTTTGCTCTTCAAGCCCACACACTTCATATACTTCTTAATGATTCATTTGTTCCTATGTTTTCTGTGTTGGTAATGGACCTGTGATCTGTTTCAGCACATTAGGTCTTTGTTGCCAAACCATTCCACATGTGCTTATTGATTTGTTCTGTTTAGTGTGCTCTGCTCTGTCCTTGTCTCCCAGATATGCTTTCTCCCAGACTTCTGTGTCTTTCCTGCATCATTTCCTGCTGTGAGGAACTCTGCTGGGCTCTGGCTCGGGCTGTGCTTTGGTGACTGTTGTGTTACACAGTTGTTAGTAATTAAAATTTTCTTATGAACGAAACTGGCCTCTGTCAAACTCCTGGGCTATGAGCACCCAATGAACAGTGCAAGCATCACAATTTATTCACAAGAAGTGAATAGAATATGGCAATTGAATGCAATATGCAGCTGTAACTAATAAACGTAGCTGTTTTTTGAAAACAATGTATTTTAAAATGCATAAATGTCAAAATATATGTGTGAGGAGCTGTGTTCTTTTGATTCTTTTGAAACAAATGTGATGGTTTATTTCATTTGTTACATTGGAATTTTAAGAAAGGCCTGAGCTTGCAAGTCGCCTATAGCAGCAAACTCCTGGCCTCATGAGGAGACATGTTAACATCAGCATGTTCCTGTCTGGCAGAAGTCTACCCACTTGATTTAGTGCAGAGGGGCTCAGATCATAAAATTCACAATCCAAGATCTGTGCTTTTTACTTGCTTTAATAAAGAATCAAGTATATGCATTTTTCTGAATAAATTTTCATGAACAAATCCTGTCTTTCCATTTTTAAAAATGTCACATCTGGCACAATGCTATAGGTAGTAAAAGACTGATTGAACATTCTAATCTCAGCAGACTATGTTTGGGGGAATAGAATGTCTTTGTATATTTTTCTCCACTTTGCCTAGCATTGTCTCTCTCCATATATTAAACAAACATTCTCTTTTCCTACTTATCTCTTTAATATCACACAGAATGTTAAAATAAATCTCAAGTGTTCCGCTATTACATCTCATTTACATCTATTCCTGACAGATTTCTCTACTGTTTTCAGAACTGGCAGTGTAATGAAAATTATATGAGTCATAAGAAACTGAAATAGAAGATAAAAGCAGAATTATAAAGAAAACAAAAATGAGAAAAAGCAGGGAGGGGAGGAAGAGAATTTGGTTAGAGATATTAAACGATATATATAAGGGCAAAATTTATCCAAATAAGATGTAATTGAGTAGATGAACTAAAAACATCAAGGGATAATTCCTTTTTGTTCATTCGTATACAGAGCTGAAAGCCAAATAAATTCTCAGCAGGCAGAGATGAATGGCTGTTCATTGATGGCAGGTGTCTGTGCAGCTCTGTTCACAAAAGACATAGCTCCAGACTTGCTAGTATTTGCCTGTGCTGGCATAGAGCAAGCAGCAGGAACACTAGCAAAATGGCTTGTGCACATGTGGGATTAATTTAAATGGCTCATGGAGCAATGAAAATCAATGCAGCTTTTCAGAAAGATATTTTACCATCATCTTTTCCTCATATAGAATTTTAAAAAATATCTTAAAATTTAAAATGTATCCAAAGAGGATGGATACTGTGAAGAGAGCATAAAACTGCACTTGTCCAGAATGATCATACACTTAACATTATTTTTTTCATCTGACAAAAAAATATTTATATTTATGTCTTGGGAGCTGCTCGGGTTTGTGGAGACTTTCTTAAAATCGTCAATGAAATACTCTAGAGCCAAAAAATTTTATTATACTCCTATTCCTATGGTGAGTATTTTGCAAGTGCTGTATCAACAGTCCCAGTGGAATTACAGTTCCCTCTAGTCTCAGACTAACATAAGATTGGCTGTACCAGCTAAAATCAAGTGTCTATGCAGCCTAGCATCTTGCCTCTGATGTGAACCAATAGCAGATAACTTGGAAAGAATGTAAGAACAGAATAAACATAAAGCACATAAAAAACTTCTCTTGGGGCTTTACCGAACACCAGAAATGTGGAGGTCAAGAATACCAAAGTTGCTCCAAATGTATCAGCTTTGTGTTGTTAATTATTTTTACTGGCTTGCTTGTTCACAAACTCACCTGTGACTAGTGTACACCTCCGTTGCTATACCTATCGTTGGGCTGGTGCCTGGTTCAAATGATGTTACGAGATTTCTGGATCAACCACAATTTATTTGGTAGATTATAAGAATTTACAGCACAAAGCAGTTTTGTATAGTGGTCTGTAAAATAAAAAGAACAGAGTTGTTGTTTTCCCAGATAACATCTTCTGGAGTATTTCAACCTTATCTCCATTTAGTCTTCTGAACAATGCTAATTTGCCAGTATTCTTCTGTGCACATATCTGTTAGTCACTTGAGTATAGATGCCTTTTACTAGCTTCTAAATATCACCCTAAGAACTGTGATTAATGTATAGCAAGGAGACTGTTTTGATGTTCCTCAGGTCCGTTTTGTTTCTATTTATTCAAAAAACCATTAAACTTCTCTTCAAAACTGTAATTTCAGTATTTGATAAATTTTTCTTTCTGCTGAGAAATCTTAATATTTTCACAAAAATAAACCCCAAGCCCTGTTCTCTGGGGACCATTGATCGTTTAAAGAGGCAATTGCCTCTTTAACCTCATCCTGTGAAATCTGATGCAACAGAGCAGTGGAATCCTTAACTAGAACTCCAGGGAGCTGGATGTTATCCAAACAAGTCTTAATCTGGGCAACATCAATATTCGTTTTATTAAAAGCTTTCTGGAAATAATGTAACAAGGGAATATATCTAGGTTTTGGGGTGTTACTGCATTTTAATTATTTTGTTATTATTACCTGTAAATAGCTTACTTACTTGCCATAAATTTTAAAAAATAATAACAGAATTTGGAGATATGAGCAGATCTGATCATTTAAGTATGTGCTTCAAAGATCATCGACTATAGCGAAGCATCTTTATTAATGGCTGCATCACTTGTTTACCTCCTTTGCAAATCAGATGAATCCTACAGAGAGTGCCAAACATAAATGTTAAATTGCATTCTCTCTTCTCCATATGCACCCAGCACTGCTGTTTCTAGCACAGTATCCTTGATCGGTAGGAATTGTTATCTTTAGAGAAGCCATGCTGCTGAAGTGTGAAAAATATATAGTGTCGTTTTGCTAGGATGATTCCCAGAATAATACCACTGCCGACACTGACCAAGGAAATTACTCCTAACAGGCTAGGTTTACACTGTTGTTGACATATTTGCAGCTGTTTGATTAAAACCACGTTAAAACAAGCATAAGCCATAAAACCAGACTGTTTTACTTTTTGCACAGTGTCATAACATAGGAGAAAGAAAGTAGATATTCCATTTTCTTCTGAAGTTACTAGAGTTACTAGAACTTTTGTTCTAGTAATAGTACATTAATAAGGTACCAAAGAGTTCAGGCAATGCAAATGATAGCGCAGTCTCTCATTTTATTTTTAGCCTTAAAATATTGTAGTAATAAAGCCTGTCATAATTAATTCCAACACTGAACCATAGATAACAGAGACAAAAAAGCCTTTAGAAGAACAAGATCTTTTGGTCCTATCTTGAGGCCTATTGTGGGGACTGCATTTGTGAGGCTAGTTTTATTTTTTTGTTTCTTAAGACAGACAGGTTTTCCTATTAAACATATTTCTCTGATCTGTTGATATTTTTTTATTTCTAAGTAGTATGTCCCACATTAATGAATTTCATTCCAGGGAAACAAACTGAACTTGGACCAAAATTGTATCAATATTTCATCCAGAACTGGAACTGTCCCTGTAATTTTGGCTGACCTCTAACTGGAACAAAATAAGAACATTTTCAGTCAGAGATGAAATGAAATTGGAACTAAAGAGAGAATGTTCTAGTTTAACTTCTTGTTCAGTACTTTTCTCTCAACTAGTACCCAAGCTTACTTAAATGAACAAATTTCATACAACAGAAAGCAGTGACAAAGCTATGGCCAAGGCTATAAAATAAGTTACTGGGAAGTCACGTGTTGTGGGTTCATAACACATCAGCAATGACACAGTAATTGCAAGTTCCTGCAGCAGAGAAACACTGAGGTAGTTTGTCATCAAACAGGTAAGCTGCCTCATGTTCACCACAGTGCTGGATCATGGGCTAGCACAGCTGGATTGTGGGGTGGCATTCTCAGGCAGTACTGCTCTGATCCCTACTGTAGAATGGCTGACATAGCACTTGTTCACAGCATAGCTGACCTGAAGGCTATGCCATTCTGTCTCACCTACTCCCTCAAGCACCGTTCCCTCAGCATCTTAGTAATGCAGGAAAGCTGGGGAAACTATAGTGGAGTGAAAACCATTAATTCATAGGCATTTTGCTCTCTAAAATTTTTATCTCATGAAAATATTTCTATTTCTTCTGCTATGATAAATTCAATATTTAAAGTACTGTCATTGATTATTGGATGCTGTGTTATGGAAAAGAATCCAGCTCCTCAAACCCTAATGCAATAAACTGTGATAGAATATTTTTTAGGAAGAAGGACTGTTATATCCAAAGATAGAATTTTATTGTTTATTTTCCTAAGTAATTTGAAATCATTAGATTTTCTTAGTAATACCCTAAATGGAGGATAAAGACAGCTGTTTTCCTAGCAAAGTTATGTATGAGACAAAGGCATGCTGATAAAATCCATGGTTGGGTGGAAACGGTAATGCTGACTGTGATAGAAACTTTTGGTAACTACTTTCATATGACTTATGGTAAAAGCAGAAACATCAATCACTTGACAGAATGACTCCCTCTACTTTCATTTTCCTACCTTATTCCATAGCATTTTGCAGATGCAATACACCAGCAAATCAAAACAGCCTTTGTGGTTCCCACTGCAATTTGGGGAGGGACTGCAGAAACCCAAGTTTTCTTATGCTGTTCTAATTTATAATGTCTGCACTGAAGAATTTATTTCAAAGAAAGTTACGTCCAGAAAAATTCCTGGGCACTACAGACTACCATGAATATGTGTAAATTACCCTGAATGAAGAAATTTTTTAATCAGTCCTAGCTCCATCAAAGACAAAATTCCTGAAATAAGAGAGATAAGTAGAAGAATTTCAAGCAGCTCTTCATGTTAGTGAAGTGGAAGATAATTTGAAGGTAGTTTTATTTTTCATAATAGCATTTACAACAGCTTTTCCAAATGAATTTGTTTTCTTGTGCACATTACTCTGCTTGACTTAAATGGAAACTTCGTTATTGAAATGTGAACAATGATGCACTCTAGGTACAAATGAGACTTCTGGGATATATATTTTTAACCAGACAATACAAATAAACCAAACAATTTAGAAGTTTGTCATAGAAGGGTTTTCATAAATCTGAAAACAAATTAGGAACAAAGCTTTAGACTCAGAATTAACCCTCGGTGAGAAAATTTGAACCAACCTTTCATGATTGTTGTTACTCAACAATGTCTAACAAAGAGAACACAAACCCACCATCCATTTTGAAACAGAGCACAACCTGAAGTATTAAAAAGCCCGTGGGAAAAGGTGTGAGGACCTCATCTGACATAAGCTGGTCAGAGTTGCAAGCAGCAAAAAATATGTATAGCATAGACAAAAATATCTTGACAGCTTTGGTGAATCCCCTCATATAATCTTTGAGGCAGAAGATGAAAGTAGGGTTCACCTGAGGGCAAGTTGGACATTCATTATTTCAATGTGGAAACTGGTACATGGGTATTGCAACAAGCACTAACACTGGAAAACATGAAAATGTAGTAAAAGGCAAATAGATAAAATTTGGGATTGAGGAAAATGAGCTAACCTTTAAAAAAGAAAAAAGCAAAGTAGGCATATAGGTCATGAATGTGAATTCAGAAAAGGGAGTCATGAGCTGAGGAAAAGCTTGATGGTGCACTTCAAGAGAAGCTTATGCTAACAGTGTGGCAGCATAGAAGTGGAAGACCCGATTCATCCCATCATCTGTGCATTTAAGCCACCTTCACTTATCCTAAGGGAGAAATTAAAAGAGACTCGTAACTGAACTATGACTACAAGGGTTATATTGCAAGGTTCCTGGTTTTGGTCACTTTAGAAGAAAAGAAAGAAAAAAGACAAAATGAACCATTCACTTACTTACAATTTAGCCAAGGCAATATACATGAATATATGAAAATACATGTTACTAACTACAAAGGGGAAGATGTTATGAGATATGGCTGATGCTAAATAATTTTTATGCTTGATTGATGGGCAACTTCTGATAGAGAACCCTGGACAAACAGGGGACACGTTTATAAACACACTTTTAGAGATCTCCTTAAATGCCATATGAGCTGTGCTCACTTTGTGTTATGGAAAAACATAATTAATTTTGGTGATAAAAATGCCACCACCATTTACATAAATTAACTTTTAGTCCAGAGGAAAAAAGCAGATGAGCATGACCAGAAAAACATGAGGAGTGGACTGAACCATAATTCCTTACTTAAAGATAAACTAACAAAGGTAATGTCCATAAAATTGCAATGATGTAGGGGGAACAGTAGACAACAAGGTAAGATATTCAAGTGCATTGTTCTCATGCACTGCAGTGACTTAACAGACAAGAAAGGGAAAAAAAGATTTGGCAGTAAGAAGACTCAAATATTTGCATGTGCTCAATCTAAGTGATGAAATAGGTTTAAAGTGCATGTCTCCAAAGATGTCCAATGAGTATAAGGGCTAAGTATCTAAAAATAAGGACTAAGAAGCTGAGGTTGTTAATTATAGAAGTCCTATTCCTGAGGCAGGAAAACAGTGTGTATGAAAATTAGATTACCTACAGACGTTTTAAAGGAAGATACTTGATATTTTTTCAGATAACGCAAATAAATATGTCACACTTGCTAACATAAGCTAAGTATTGGTATGCTCCAACAAAGAAGGAAACTTCAGCAGCAATGTGTGGATATAAAAAGATCCTTTCTTTAAATATGATGAAATGCACCATGCACCACTTGTTACAGCTGCCAGAAGGAAGCTGGTGTATCCCCTTTCCCAAGAATACAGATTTTATTTTTCTGTATAACTTATGATTTGTAAATGGAATATAAATTTCAGTGCACTTTGCTGATTGCAGCTGCCTACTTTGAAATATTTGTAAAATTTTAATGGAATACAGGCCAGATCTAGGCAATCAATGTATTGATTTGATTTTTAAAAAGTCTGCTTTTAGGCAAAATGCGGACTCTATTAGTCAGTGCAAAAGTTCAGGAGGGGATGGAGGATTTTAAAACACAACAGCAAGAGACTGGAACCTCTCCCAGCCAGGTAGTGAGCTTTTCAAGGTGGAAAATTCTTTACAAATATCAGGATAGTGATTCAGAAAAATGTGATAAAAGACACACTACTCCCATTTAGGATCTGAAAAATGTGAGGATAGAGGAGCTTATACACCAGATTTATTTGAGTTAGCTCTGGCCTACCTGATAGCAATATCTGTCAGGAGGGTATAATTCAGTGGGTCTGAGTTTAAATGTCTTGCAGTGAAGATTAGTTTCATGACAACAGTCAGAGACTGGATGAGGGGTAACATTTGAGACAAGAATCAATAACGAACCAAAGGCATTAATCCTTTCAGTGTGGTTGTGTAACGTGAGTGGAAGGTTATAAGTTTTATATTAAATGTATGTTTCAATGTATTAAAAAGCTGACTTATTTGAACACAGTCCTTTCAGGCAGAAGATAGTGGTTTTCCTCATATTAAGCTAATCATTGGAGAACAGTTTGGTTAAAGACTAAGTCAGTCAATAGGTGAAGACAGTCAGATCCATAATTTTACAAAACAAATGATCTTAACTTCTGTCAATGGTAATTCTTCCATTTCAAGGGAGACCACAGGGCAAAGCAACAGTGCAAGCCAAGCCAGAGGTCAATTAGATATGGCTTGTCAGTTCACTAAGGGCTTGTGTTTGAGTGTCTGGAAGAATGTTGTATATAAATGTACGTGGAATGGTGTAACAAACTTTGCTTGGGGAAGGATGTCTGTCATGGTTTAAAGCTGGTCTGCCTATTAAGTGAACGACAGACACTCTTTGTTAAATCCCTCCCTCCCTAAAGAGAGGAGAAAGAGAAAAGGGAAAAAGACTTATGGGTTAGAAAAGTTAAAACCAGCTTTAATCTAACTACAATAATAATGTATTATAATAATAGGAAAAAAATAATGAAATATATACAAATATGTACAAAACCAATATCAAGCTCCCCCCCACCAATGACCAATACGTCACCCGAATGCTGCAGGGCACACCCCAGGAAAATCCCAGACTGTACTCAGCAGCAGGCAGGAGCTGGATTCAGGAATGCACGGATCGGGATCGAAGGCAGAAGAATCAGAGTCCTCCTCAGGTGCCGGCCATAGGAGCAGAGAACGAGACCCTTGTGATCCCTCAGCTTTATACCGAGTATGACGCGTATGGGATGGAATACTCCCCTTTGGTCAGTTTTGGGTCACCTGTCCGACCCACTCCTCCCCACCACAGGGTCGCAGGTGTGACCGCTTCTCTGCTCTTTCAGTTCCAGCGCATAAGAAAGTTAGCAGAAGCAAGCATTGACCTTGGTCTCCGTAGGGATAACTATAAGCAAGAGCCTTTCTGCATACCATTCCCACCGATGTTCCAGCACTAACTATAAACACTGAGCCTTATCACTGCTAGAAGCAGCTACTGTCTGGCAAAACTTGCAGTTAATTTCAGAGAGTGCAGCTTCTCAGAAGAGACTTAACTAAAACGCAAAATTACTAAAAGAAAATTGGTTCTGTCCTGGCCCAAACAAGGACAATGTCTATCACTACCTAGCTCAGTTTTAGGAGAGAAGATGAAGGAGCAGGGATGTGAGAAGCTCAAGTTCCAGTAGGTAGCTGAAATTTGAACTGGGGTCTCAGTGAGAAAGTGTTAGGCGAGCACTCTGAACACCATATTTGTTACAGCATTGACTTCCTGAACCTTTTTTTGATTGCCCTAGGAACGGAAATTTTAGTTTGGTTATATTATCAGTATTATTCCTAGGGAGAATTTGTCACTACAGGAATCAGATTTTCCATGCGTTTCACTCATAGTCTTCAATGTATTATGTTCCTTTATGTATTTCCTCCTTCACTGTAGTTGCAACTTCTCTTAGTTATCATCTGTAGGAATGATTAATATGTCATCTATCCTCTTGTTTTGGAGTACGAATAGAAACGTTAAATCAGAGTGGACCTAATACAAATTTCAGAAGTATGGGGGAGCTCACCTAAAACAATGTCCTTCCATTTAAAACTATGTTAACAGTCTTTAAACCACTGCTCATATCACAATATGCTCCTCCATCCTCCTTTTGTTTAATTCTAGAAGTCTAATTTTGTGACACATTGTGTAAAAACCTCTACCAAACTCAAGTTATACTCGGCTCATTTAATTCCCTTTGTTGACTGATAATGTAATCTTTTCCAAATTAATTAAATTTTACTTTCCATTTTTATATTTTAAATGTTTGCACTGGCCATTATTCTTGACTTTGTTGTTAACCTTTGAATTTTTATAGATCTTCTTTCCTAATATTTGTTTCAGTATTTTGTTAGGGAGAGGATTTTTCTTCTTTGTCCTGTTCACTCTCTTCCTGATGCCCTTTCTCTCACATAGTCACTGTTTAATGCTTTTTATCCTGTAATGAATTCTGCTTGGAGACATAGGAACCTAACCTCAGAGCAGATTTTGCAGAATACAGTGAAAAATGTTGACAAAAACTCCATCATGTGAAGTCCTGAAGTAAGATACTCTATACTGAGAAACAGCCTGATTTCTGACTGGATCACCAACATCTATAATTTGATCAGCAAATCAGCACAGAGGAGCATGTCTGCGCCATCAGAGGGACAACCTGAGAATGGGCCTTATACAATATGATGGAGGAGTGACTTAGTCTCTTCCTGAAACTCAGTTTTGCTCTCATTCCACCACAAAGTGCAAATTAGCATTATCTGCAAGGGAATATGGTATGTAAACCACAGTCTGTTTTATAAGTAATCTGCAAATACAACTCTCAAATTAATGATTTATTTGGGATTGTGTTGAATGAAAAAGTAAATCCAGTCTTGTTTTCTTACTTGTTTTCATGTCAAGGTTTCTTTTCTAGCTCTCTCCCTGAATCTATAACACACTCTATTTGTGTTCTGGGACTGTTTAGAACGCAATGGAGACAAGACAAGAGTTGAATTGCCTAGTTCTGCTTTAAATATTCAACATTCCTGAAAGTTAATCTAGATTTCTAAAAGTTGACGAGTATGTTATTGCATTGATGATACTTCATCAGGATGAAGGATACTTCAAAGACCTTCAAAAACTACTGAGAATAAGGAGGTTAACAGTTTCAATTTTGTTTTAATGAGATACTGCAGTCGTGAGAAGCTATGGAGATAAGGAGAGAAATAACTACCAAATAAATGTGAAAAAGCAGAGACGTTACACAGAACTAGGAGATACAAGACTCTTTACAAATGAAAGGCTCATAGAATATGCTGTGGGAAGTAAAATAAGGAACAGTCAAATGGAAAGATCTCATCTTTGTATGGCACTTTTCTATTTTTGTAAGTCAGTGATAGTCATTGGGATCATCATCTGGTTCTGAGATCAGATTATGGTAATGCGAAGGGTAATGCTGTTCAGCAAGACGAGGTGAATGATTTGAAAATATGATGAGCTGTTACTGCTTCACTCTTCAAAGTGAAAGTCAGATTAGAGGTAGAAAGGAGATGGTGCAACATTTGGTTGTCTGAGGGTCATAGCAAGGAGATTTCACAATACACTGTCACTAGTTTGTGATGAACCTGGTGCTCTGAAGCTCACATGTTTGCAAACCTAATGATTGAGGAATCTGTGGTCTTTTAATTTGGTTTCCAACTGTTTAAATTAAAGACCAAACAGCATGACAACAATATTAATTTTGATTTTTGGAAATGTTTGACTTCATCTGCCTGTAAGATTGCACTTTTTAAAGCTGCGATCTTATTCTGAGATTGACACTACTTGTGACGCTGTCCAACACCTGCTTCTGAGGAAACAAATACCTCAAATTTTTGAACATTTTATCTGAGGGTGCTACAATTCTACATTAAACTCAGGAGAAAATTTCAGCAAAAATATTAAAATAACTGAAATTCATTGTCATAGACTTAAAAAAAGTCAGGATAATTTCTGAGTTTGTGTTTCTTGGACAGCAAGTGTAATCATTATATAATGTAAATGCTTACACCAGTTCTGGGCACAGAGAACTGTTGTCCTACATAATTATTTATATTAATAAGTAAAATTGGTTTAAATGGAATTATATTGCTTTAGGTTGTTTATGCAAAATATATTTTTTGATTGTAAGTGAAAAACTTCTGTTAAAAATTTTAGATTTACCCTGGGCAGATTCTTTCTACTTGCTCTAAGGCTGTAGAAGAATGTGTTTTCTCAAAAGTCAGTTTCTCCCTTGTACATGTATTTTTTTAATACAGAATTTTTTTTTTAAAGGAAATTTTCAATCAAAATAACTGTTCAGAATGTGTAGTTTGATAATGAGGGTAGATGTCCAGCCCTTGAGGGGGGATGCTTTTACTCTCTGTGTGAAATTGTGTTGAAAATATCCACCATTTTTTTTACAAAATCATGAATTCCGTTAACTTGTTAACTGTTCACCTGGGAAGATGTAATATAGGGTACTTTGACAATGAAAAAAACCCACAACATTTTAGAAATTTCAGGAGAAGGAAACATATTTAAACATGCTAAATTAATAAAAAGTAAAGAATTGATGTATAATAAAAATGAGTTAACATGAATATATGTTAAAGCAGGGTGAATTTAGTTCAGCAAACAGCAAATTTGCTGAAAATACACAGCTGAAGGAGATAGAAGCTGATCCCCAATGTGAATCCAGAAACAGTTTTATCCATGAAAAACATTCAGAAATATCTGTGAATTACTCATTTCAAAATCAGTCTAAGATGTCAAAGTGTAAAAAGGTGTTAAGAAATCACACATATAATAAATTTTATGTTGAGCATGAAGATCTATGAGACTCTTGGGAGATTCAAAATAAAGATGTGTTTTGGCATTTTTGTTGGCGTATTTTTTGTTGAAAAAAATGAAGCATCATTTTTAGGTCAACTGGGAAAAGATTTTTCTTTTCCTCAGTTTTAAGTTGAACAATCCACGTAAAAGTCCATTATTCACATCACTCTTGCTGTTTTCAGAAAGGACTTTCTGCCAGGAAAGCATGTTCTGCTGTTCCTTTTTCTGCTCCAGCTTCCTTTATCTCTGTGAATCCCTTCCACTGAGTTCATCTTTGTCTGATAACTCCCTTAGCAGTCTCCTTCAGTGATTAAAGTCTCCCATCTGGTGATCTGTTGCTTAATTACATCCCCCCAGAATAAAACTTTGAAGATTTGGCTTGCTTTGGCGAAGAGACAGGTGTCTTACTGTATTTGAATAGATGATCATCAAAGATTAGTAACTCTCATTGTATGGCGTTTCCACAGAATTAGAGGTATTCTTGTCACCTCCTCTGGAATTATCTTTTTATGGAGACGAAAGTTAGTACAGAATGTGATTAAAT
Organism: Steatornis caripensis; assembly: GCA_013398225.1. Classification (NCBI taxonomy): domain Eukaryota; kingdom Metazoa; phylum Chordata; class Aves; order Caprimulgiformes; family Steatornithidae; genus Steatornis; species Steatornis caripensis. The sequence continues at coordinate 181,644 of VZSC01010765.1, forward strand.
CCTACAGTCTACCTCACATTTACAAAGTCAATTTCCAAAGGAAATAGAAGGAGTAATTTCTAGATGTACAGCCTCCATAAACTGTCATATAAATTTATATCAAAAGCCTTTCTATACAAGGATTAAGACACTTTGAAACTTCTTCTCTGAGTTTTCATTTCCACTTACCAAACAAATTTGCTATTTAATATAGAAGATTTGTAGAAATATAGAATGTTTGAATTCTTAAAAAGATAGGGAAAGGAATAATCTTTACATTGTATAGAAGCACTTCATTATACTTTGGGTTATTTTTTTATCTGTTTGTTCTGCATGCCGGTTTAATACTTTCAATACAATGTATTAAGGAACTACACTTTGATGATAAAGTGTGTCTCTCCATGTCTAGCACAGATGACAACAAATCACTGGAGATGTTTCACAGCATTATTCCCAAAGAAATGACAATGTAAGTACGCTATCCTATTTCCATAGTAATAAATGAAAAATAAGGAATTTTTTTTACAATTCTAGTATTTGAGAGAGGTTTATTTCCTTTAATCTGGTAGAACTGTTCCCGGCTGATTAGTTTTGTAGAATATACTGATATTGTGGTGGTTCTTCTCTTGACAGATATTTTCTGTCATCAACATCGGCATCTTAATCTCTATCTGAGTTGGTAATCCATTGCTTCAGATGCCACTCTTGCTCTCCACAAGAGACTTCCAAGGGAGGAATTGGGGCTGTATCTATACTTAACATCAGTTTTGTTTGCCTCTCCACAGTATTGGTCAGTTGGTAGATCAACTGAATCAAAAGACTTTTGAGTGGATCAGTAGAGCTAATTCAAATAACTTTGAATAGATTTGCATTTACTTCGATGACTCCATAGTTGAGAAAATTATAGGAGATTTACAACAAATGTCCAGGAAAAACTGTACTGGGCATACGCAGAGTAACTGTACCGCACTTTGCTGACATTTTCCTTTTTTAAAACAAGGTGTAGGACAGAGCAATACAATGGAAATCTTATTCCAGTTTTGCTGCCTGACATTATTTTCATGACTTACTTACTTTTGGAAATGTGCTGTGGGACACTCACTGTTTTTCATCTCTTGTGAATATCCACCTTGTCATTATTTATGTTTTCAATAAACCCTGCTGGGTGTACAGGATCTGGTATGGCAGACTTCCCAGAGAAAAATCATCTGGTGTTCAGATCTGTGTTTTTTGTGTGAGAGTTGATCTGAACTGCACCAAAACAACTCTCATTGACTTCTTGTTAAGCACCTTTCATGCTAAAAAAGGAAAAAAAGATCCATTCTCTGATATCTTTTTATTACCTGAGACCAACAAGCTTTAATCTTGATTTTAATGTATTCATCCTAATTAAGCACAGTTGCACTGACGTCCGGACAGTAGTGTCTTTGTAAGCCATCTGAGATCACAGTCGGGAGTTCAGTACTGGAAATCACAGACATTTCTTTAGTTCAATGGATTATCTTTGAGGAGCCTAGTGATGCTGGGTTTGGCTAATTGTGAAGATCTGTTCAGGTATTTCCAGATGGCCTGTATGCTCTCACACTAGCTAATTGACTAAAAAACCCCCCAACTAATAATTGTTTTAAATAAAAACCTTTTCAGATTACCAGGGAAAGACACTCATCAAGATATTTAATTAGAAATATTTCTTTGGCCTTCTTGCCATTAGACTTCAAAGGATTTTCAGGGTGTCAAAAACACTTTACATTCAAAAAGTATTACGATGTTGAATACACAATTCTTTAGTAAAGCTCTCAATTTACAAATTAATATAATTTTTTTCCTATGAATTTATTTCTTGAATATTCTGTAATGGATCCTCTATTTATGTTGTATGCTATCCAGCTTATATTTAAAAGACTTTTCCATTTCTGTGAAGGAGGGATATAGTGCATGTTAGGTTATTTGATAAAATCTCCTCTGCTCACCTCCAGAAAAGAGGCAGAGAGATGAAGGTGATGGGGACACACACACTTAGTACCCTGTCCTGACTTCTTCCAGGCCCATCACAGGAGCCATCAGCCCATCCAAGGCCCATCTGCACCAGCCCAGGAAACCAGAGAGGCCCAACAGCAGGCAGGAACCCAAAGTAGGGACTCATAGAAGAGAACACTCTCTGTCTGGGCCGCTCCCATGGCTGTCCCAGGAAAGCCTCAGCCCCATGATTCAGATGTGTAACTGTCAAGATGAGTCAACAGAAGTGACCGTCTGGAGCATCTTTTGCCCTAAGGTGGTTGCTGCCCAGGGTTATGGGTCAGAGTATAGGACGTCGGGGAAAAGCATTTTGGGATTTCACAGGACTTCTTACAACATGTTTAAGGGAGCAAGCAGACGTAGGAAAGGGATGAATGATTTGGGGAGGACCAAGTGTGGGAAAAGAGCAAGACAAGGAGATAAAAAGAGCTGGCTGCTCGCAGGCTAGTCAGTCCTCTTGACCAGCCATGCCTTGCACCCAGTCAGGGCAGTCTGTCCTGTCCTCTCATTAAACTTCATTACCACTCTCTTTCTGTCTGTGGAGTTCTCTCAGATGTTCATGTGTGTGTGCATATGTCTGCAGCTCTAAGCGCAGCCCCTGGAGTGGGACCAGGGCTTGGAGGCCCGTGTGTCCATAGTGGTAGCAGCTGGTCTGGGAGAGGGTGTGAGAGTGCATGTGTAAGTGTTGGCCGGTGGATGAGGCCATGGGTGGTGTTCATGTTTGTTTGAGCACTGAGTGTGTCTGTGTGCACAGATCTGTGTGGCTGGTTGTGTGTTTTTATGTGTGGGGTGTATAAGCGTGTGCGTTTGTGCCTGTGTATGAGTGGCTGCTGGGAACACATGCTCAGCCTTGCTGTTGATAGGACCCAAGGGTGCAGAGCTGTGTCAGCCTTGCCAATTTTGTCCCCCTACGTAACAGTTTATTGATTCACTCTTAGTTTAAAGAAATTAGATCCTGTCATCATCCTCAGGCTTTCAGACCTATTATGTTTATGTGATTTAGTATAAGATTCATCACACTTGACTGTAGTTGTCTAAAAGACTACGCGTCTAGCCTTTGTTGTTTGTCTAGCCCTCCTCTTGTAGCCATTGAAGAGGGAATGGTACCATGGCATGGAGAGTGTGCCTAAGGTAGATGGGGTGGATGATCCTGAAGGGACCTCTACTTTCATTGACTAGAGAGGACTCTTAAAAGATAACCTTAGACTAGCTGTGGAATTTCTAGATGGCTGGAGTTACATGAATTTAATACTTAGTAACTTAAAGTTATAAGCAGCATTTTGATGTTATAATCACTAATTTGAAGTTATGGGACAGATATTCCCTTTGGTGTTTGCAGACAGAATAACCTTACATTTGATTAAGACGAAACCACATGAGCCTTATTGACTTGATCTCCTCATCTCACAAGTCCCGTGTCCTTGACAATAAATCTCTGTTAATGAGAGAAGAGAGCAATAACACTGTGAAAACATAAGAGAAAGGATAAATTCTATAACCTCTTCCCTTCTGTTACTCACACAAAAAAAAGTAAAAGCCAGATTATACCGGTTTTCTAAATTTCTGCTTTCCAGAAGAGACCTTTATTTCTATTTTGAGAAATAGAATGTTATAGTCAGACAGAGACAAACAATGAGAGCCAAGACTGCACAATAGCCACACTGCCTTTGTAAAAAAAAAATCTGGATGAAGATTCAAGGACTTTGCTTTTGATGATGCATTGATTTCAGTATGCCTAGTAGAAAAGCATAGTTTAGTATCACTGGACATTCTGAGGTCAAGAAGCCCTTGGAAGGAAGAATTTCAGTGTTTGAACCCTGTTATGAACTAGTGTTGTCTACACAATAAAGGGGAATATTAGGTACAATGTCTAAATTAGGCTTGCTGCTCAGGTGTTGTATCTGTGTAGTTTAGACACTTACTATAAGAACCAGATTCTGGAAGCTCTGAATAGGAAGTATTCTGATTAACTTACCACTTTCAGTAATTTAAGCACAATAGTTGTTAGGTTGCTTACATTGGTATATCATAGTCTTGATAGTTTAATGACTTTCTCTTCAGAGAAAAATCCATCATGGTTGCAGCAAAATTTTGAGCTAGTGTGCTACACACTGATTTACTCTGACATTTTTGAAAAACAAAGATAGAAAATGTAAGTATGAATTTACTAGAAGTTCAGAAAGCTAAGAAGATTTTTATTAGACACAAGACATTTGGTCATGTTTTTCTCCAAAGTAGGTGGTTCATGCATAGATCTATTACTCTGTCTTTATATTTTTGACAGCCTTTTATATTCAGCACCTTGAAGGTTTGTTGGCTCTGCAAAGGTAGTAAAACATAAGAAAGATCATTTGTGGGCTCCTTACACCCCTTCACGGTCTCAGTTTCAGGTTGGCTGTTTTGTGTCTTTAGCTTTCCTTTCATTGTCCAGCTACCGACTACTTGGTTTCAAGGACTGTAATTTCACTACTTTACTTAATACATTACCAGAGGAAATGTTCCATTTTGATAAATTTTACAGTTTGAGTCAAATGAATAATCTTTCCAAATCCATTTTCTCCCATGCTGCAATTATCATACTGCTGTGATCCATGGCTCATCGTTGGACAGGATATCATCTCCACATAGGTTTCTAAGGTAGGCATAACAAATCACAGAATGGTAGGGGTTGGAAGGGACCTCTGTAGATCATCTAGTCCACCCCTGCTGTGTCAAGACCCAAACACAGAAATATAAAGAGGTCTGCACTGTGTTAGTGTAAGTATGGTCAAGGTATACGTCAATAAAACCATCTGTTATAAGTGCTATTCTAAACCTTATTATGGTGCAGAAAACTGTAAGTATTAGAAGTGAAAGCTACTACTCTTGATGATGTCTGACATTCAATACTTCCAGGGAACACTAAAAGATTAAATAATTAGATGACTTGTATGGCTCACAGAAGAGCCTATGCTTTGATAATCCTACTCTGCTTTCCACAAATCATGTATGTTCATGATAATGAATCTGTAATTTCAAGCCTTTGCCAAAGAACAATGTTGATGTTCGTGCTAGTTAACATACTAGGATTTATTCTCAGCAAAAGATATAAATCCAACAATTCCCAGCAATTTTGCATAAAAATGTGCACCTGCAAAACACAAAAACATACCAATCATCTGGTTGGTTTCTACATGTTTTGCCCTAACAGATGATAAGTAAATGCATTTACAAAAAAAAAGACTGATAGAAACAAGGAAGTCACAGGAGAGCTTTGAGTATGATGATTTCTATGAGTAGATGATGAATATTTCAACATTCAGAAGTCCGTGTCAAATCCTGTCATGATGTAAGTCAAGCAAGCATGGCAGAAGACCAGCTTGGCTGAACAGAAAACTTCTCATCGAGTTTAAGAGGAAAAGGAAATTGTATGATCTTCGGAAGCAAAGTCAGGTTTTGCAAGATTACAGAGCTGTAGTTCACATATGCAGGGAGAAATACTAATATAAATACTAATAGAAATACTAATGATAGAACTTGGGCTGCCCGGCCCTCTGACTTGGAGGACCATTACTATGGGAACAATAACTTTCCATTTGGGGACACTGAAATTATGAGACCAACTGTATCAGCTGAATTTTCATAAGTCCATGGGGCCTCATGGGATTTATCCTAGAGTATTGAAGGAGTTAGTGGATGTTATAGGAGGACCTGAGGCAAGGCGAGCAGCTCTGGCTCAATCCACATCTGGGTGCTCCAGCATGGTGTACAGGGGATTTTCCTGAACCAAGGGAACTCAGAAGAGCCGAGAGAGCCACCAGGAGCCTGCAGCTTGTGTGACAGTGACTGATGAGACCTGAATGAGGCCAGGAGCTACGGTGGCCAAGGCCCTCCTCCACGTATAAAAGAAGCCCTCAGTGAGCACTAGCAACAAAGAGCACCATGAACAGGGTGGGAAAACAGGGTGCAGTGCATCAGCAAGGGCGTGGCACAGCAGTTTGTATGGCAATTACCATGGGAGTGCATGCAGGAAGGGCACTGTAGCTCTGCTGGCTCGAAAAACGCAGAAAGAGCCCGAGAACATAGAAATAGGTCACACAGGAATTAGGGCCCAGGAAAGCTGATGGGATCAATAGCCCTATTGAAGTGCATCTACACCAATGCATGCAAACAGGATGGGCTGGAAGCCATTGTGCAGCATGAAAACTATGATATAGTTGCCGTCATGGAAACTTGGTGGGATGACTCTCACAACTGGAGTGCTATAAACTCTTCAGAAGGGTTAGGCAACTAAGGAGAGGCTGTGGGATGGCTCTGTATATTAGAGAGTGTTTTGGTTGTCTAGAGCTTGATGATGGTGACGATAGGGTTGAGTGTTTATGGGTAAGAATCAGGGGAAAGGCCAACAAGGCACATCTCATGGTGGGAGTCTGTTATAGACTGGCCAACCAGAATTAAGAGACAGATGAAATAATCTATAAGCAGCTGGGAGAAGTCTCACAATCGCTAGCCCTTGTTCTCATGGGGGACTTCAACTTAGCAGATGTCTGCTTGAAATACAGCACAATGGAGAGGAAACAATCTAGGAGGTTCCTGAAGTGTGTGGAAGATAACTTCCTGACAAAGATTGCTAGTGAGCCAACTAGGGAAGGCCTCCCTCTGGGCCTGTTGCTTGTGAACACAGAAGGACTTGTGTATGATGTGATGGTTGGAAGCCATCTTGGGCATAGCGATCACAAAATGATAGAGTTTTTTATTCCTGGAGAAGGAAGAAGGGGCGCCAGCAGAACTGCTGCCTTGGACTTATGGAGGACAGACTTTGGCCTGTTTCAGAGCCTGGTTGACAGAGTCCCTTGGGAGGCAGTCCTGAGGGACAAATGAGTCCAGAAAGGCTGGACATTCTTCAAGAAGGAAATCTTAAAGTTGCAGGAGCAGGCAGTCCCCTTGTGCCAAAGACGAGCAGTCAGGTAAGAAGACTGGCCTGGCTGAACAGAGAGCTTTGGCTGGAATTCAGGAAAAAAAAGAGATTTTATCATCTTTGGAAGACGGGGTAGGCACCTCAGGAGGAGTACGAGGATGTCATGACGTTATGCAGTGAGAAAATCNAGTCCCCTTGTGCCAAAGACGAGCAGTCAGGTAAGAAGACTGGCCTGGCTGAACAGAGAGCTTTGGC